>VZTM01011680.1:177524-210013 GCA_013400555.1 Jacana jacana
CTCTACAACTGCTTGAAAGGGCATTGTAGAGAGGTTGGTGCTGGTCTCTTCTCAGGGGCAGTGAGCGAGAGAACAAGAGGGAATGGCTGCAAGCTGCAGCAGGGTAGGGTTAGGCTGGACATTAGGAAAAAGTTTTTCCCAGAGAGAGTGGTCAGTCAGTGGAATGGGCTGCCCAGGGAGGTGGTGGAGTCACCATCCCTGACTGTGTTTCAGAGTAGATTAGATGTGGTGTTGAGGGATCTGGTGTAGGGGAGAACTTGTAGAGTAGGGCTGATGGTTGGACTTGATGATCCCAAGGGTCTCTTCCAACCTGAATGATTCTATGATAGGCAGCCTTGGGTTCATTGCCACTGCATCAAGAGAAGGGGGGCAGATTCAGGGCAGCACCAAGCCATCTCCGTGGGCTGGGAGAGGTCTTGCATGATGGGACTTGGCATGCTGCAGAGACCTTGCTCTGAACTCAGTCCTTGCTTGAGAGTGGATATACAGTCCCTGCCTTAAGGGACATGAAGCCTTTTTTTAAGCGATCCCATGAAAGCACATACATTTGCCATTAAGGCTCAATTGCTTCATTTTGAGATGCATGAAGCCCCTGGGTACTCAGCATTAGGCTGTAAATGTCCAATATCAGGATGCCACAGAGCTCAAGATAATGACATTAAGTGAGTTTCCTGTAGTGTCTGAGATGTGGATTTCTAAAGCCCAGCAATGCATGTCCTTTGGTTTGTACAGCAGATTTATCCATGATACTTCAGTGACGAGAAATCCTCAGGGGAGAAGGGAAGGGCAGCCCCAAATAGGAAGCATATTTTTTTGCTTCCTGCTCATAGTGTGTCTGGGGCATTTTAATCCATTTTTATACAGTGTTATGTTACAGGGATTGTTTTAAACTACAGTTTCTTATATGTGTATCATTTGATACACTGGACTAATTTATTACCTGATATGATTTTCAAGTGAAAGCCTTGAAGTAGTCAGTCTCAGAACTATTCATTAAACCATTTCTTAATTAGACTATTTTTTTTTTTCCTAAACAGTAACATAAATACCTGAACTAAACTCGTTTTTCCTATTATTTTGGTTGTAATTGCTTTTCAGTAGAGCTTCTGCAGGGCTAGATTTAAGTATGAAACACTCAAAACGATAGTGGCAGTACACCAAGAGATAGGTAGAGTAGCACTCTTGTAATACCCAAGAGTTGTAATTCTGTAGTGTGGTGTTTGTGCACAACTGATAAAATACTCCAAATCTAAAGTTATGGCTTCTTCTACTTTTAGAAGCGGATTTTTGGCTCTTTCCTGAACCTGGGAAGTTTTCAGTAAGAAACAAAGGAGCCCTTCCCTCCTCCCCTTCTGAAAATGAAAGCCAAACCGCACCACTCAGACTGGTCAAATTAATTTTAAAATTAGAATACATACCCATTCAGACTTTAATTTAATTTTACTTCTACTCTGCAAGAAAGAGAAAGTCGGTTACCCTGGCCATTTTGGCTGACATGATTCTTGGCTTTGCTTAAATTATTGATTATAGCAAGGGGAGGGACTTTGCGATGAGAACAGTGCTCGCACTAATAGAAGCCTTTCACTAAATCAATTTCTACCATTGCTGCAATGCACCTTCGGGGAGTTGGAGGTTAGCAGCCTTAAGAAGAATTTTGTCTTCAAAGAGTGGATCTTTGCCATACATTTTTCTAAGCCTTTTCTTTTCGTGTTTATACAGGCAGCTAAGGAGAAAAAAACCCAACATAAATATATTTCCAGGGGTTGATTTGCAGGATGAGGGGCTGTTCTGGTCCAAAGTTGAGCTGATTTCATCTGGATGTGATTGATATCCTAAAGGCTTGTGGGCTGAAAGTACTGTTTCAAAAGCTTGTCTCCTGAGCAGAGTCAGTCAGGAAATACATCAACGTCTTGCAAGCTGGAATCAATTCAGTAGAGAATGCACTGTATGCACACGCTGCTGTAATTCCAGTATAGCCATCCCTCTCGTTTTTTCCTGGCTTATTAGAAAACGCAGTCATTTATATGGTCAACATGTGGTGTTCCCTCTTGAATAGGGGTGGCTTTTCTTTTCCTCCACCCAAAGCACCATTCCTCCTTAGGCTAATTAAGAGCCCGTTTAAACACAGCGGTGTTTCCCATATTTGAGTGGGAGATGCTACACAGAAGGAGAACATGAAGCTGTTGGGACATGTATATAGCAAACCTAAAGGATGCTAGTAGCAGATCGGTACATGTTGAACTATACGGGAGCAGCCAGTAACTGTAAGTAACGCTTCTTGTCTGTTCTACTTTATCTTTTGTAGTGCTGGTTGTCAGTGTCCCAGGGCTGGATATTCAATACAATTACTTTATCTGTTAATAAATATTCTGCTCAGTGGAGGATCTGCAGGTTATCTGACAGCTCAAGTTGCAGAGTGGATGGTGTGCAGCTAATGCTGTAAAGGTCCCTGCCTGAATGCTCAGCGTTTCAGGAGTGAGTTGACAAGTGAGGTTTTAGACTCGTGGTCCGAAGAGCTCAAAGGTTTTTACGTAGCTTTAAAATAAACAGGGCTTTTCTACTTTCTCCTTCAGACGTCACAGATCCCTCCCCTGGCATTGCTTTATTTTCCTTGCAGTCAGAGGGAAGACAAAAATCTAAGGAATACGAGAGCACTGCTACTAGTCATTCCCTAAAGTTTGAGGTAAAGCAACTTCTGAGATAGTAAGGTTTTGTGGGTTAGAAATGTGGGGTGGCTTATAGCCAGTATTTGCATGAGTTCTGTCAAAGAATGTTGTTTAATATAGCGGACAGGGGTTTTTGTTCATTTTTCCCAGCCCTAAGTCAGTCAGTTTGGCCAGGTCAGAAAAAAGATCTTTTGCTGGAAAACTGGTTCATACAAAACCTTTACACAACTTTTTGTCTTCTTTTGTGGAATTGTAATTAAATAGCATAACTGTGCTTGCTCCTTGGAAAAACAAATCATAAGAAATAGTGATCTGATTTGGCTTTTGTACAATTATTTGAATTTTAGTTTGGGGTTTTTTTTTTTCCCTACTATAGGCAAGCCACCATCATTTGACATGCTCCTGTAGCAGGCTTTCAAGATAACATTTGGTGTTAAATTCAAAACACCTTATTTTCTTTTGTGCTTGACTAGACCAGAATAATGAGTCTCCGTTTTTTTGCCACTGGAGCCTGTCAGCAGATCAACTAAGGAACTTTGTAGTCTCCTGACTATGTTAATTTCCTATGGCTAATTGTGCTGAAACATTACCAACGTGTTTTTAACAAAGATCTGAAAAGTAGAAAGGAGACAACAGAAAAAATAGAGATTGCAGAGCTAAGTTCCCACTGGCGTAGAATAGGGAGTTTATTTGATTTTTCATACAGGATTGAGGGTTTTTTACTAAAATGTTTATAGGGCTTTGTAAAATTATATTGCCTGTGTGTATTCAGGATACATATAGGAAATAAGGCCTTTATGCAGGTAGCAAAATGAGTGGGTGATCATTAACAGATCATTTTTCTTTATTTCATAGTTGAATAGTCACTTCCCTAACTGTACTCCAGATTCCTGTACTTTAAATATTCCAATTGTACTGCTTTATGGGAAGCTTCCTTTTCCTAAGGTTATCTAATCCTATAATTATTTAACAGGGCAAATGCAGTTTCTTAAAATAAGCTGCTTTGGGAGTACAGTGACACGGAAGCTGCTCCATTCTCTGTTCCTCCCAGTGGCTTTTGTCCACATTTAGCTTGGTTTTAGTTTCAAGAAGCTGGTCCAGAAACTAGTGGACCATGGTTCAGAGTTCTTAGTTCTTCCCAGAGCCTCTAACTCGGGAGAGACTGGTTAATCTGGGATGAGCTTCAGCTGTCCCAACATAAAATCAATAGAGCAGTGGCTTGGGAGTTGTGGTTTTCCAGGACTGATGCAGAGTGAGGAATTGGTCTCTCTGCCAGAAGCAGACAGAGATGCTGTCTGTGTGTTTGACCAACGTTTCAGGTTCGCTGCTTCTAAATTTTGCTGATTTGGGTGTAATAACTGTTTGACAGTATTTAAAAAAAACCAAACCAGACAACATCTGCTGATTTGAAAGTTGTGGTCCCTGCAGACCACACTTGGAATACTCTGGTTATTAGTAGTTACTGGCTGTATGTTTTTACCCTTTCAGCATTGAAGCATACAACAGAAGCTTTACTGAAGGTGAGGGAACATACCTAGTGTTTGCACAGTACATCTCTTATTTTCCTCTGCTAAACCACCCCATCTGCAGGCAGGGCCAGTGGACAAACTGGGCACTGGGAGCAGAAAAGCTCTTCAGAAGGGAGGGGAGGGAGTGAATTTTCAGACCATGCTCCTTTATTGTTAACAAGTTTATTTTACATCCTCTCTTTATTTTCACAAGAATGCTTACAGATGTAATGTAGCTATAAAGGCTGTAGTACTGGCGAATAAGTACAAATGCTTCAGTTTACACCAAGAAGTCACTTTAAAATGAAATGAAAGCAGAGTTACAAATTTTTCTATAAACAAATAACAGCTTGTTCCAAACAGAAGTCTAAAAAGGGTGTTTTCAAAACCAAGAATCAGTATTAGTTGTTGTTTATCTTTTGGGGTTAAGCTTTCATTCTAATTTTATTTTTTTCACCTTTTTTGGGTGAAGAAGACATGGGATTCTGTGGGTTGTAGTGAGAGTTTTTGGTTGGGTTTTTATTTATTTATTTATTTTTAATAGACAACCTCCAATTTTCTCATGACTTCAGGAGTTGGGGATTTAAAAAGTACTAGGTATCACAAGGCACAGAACAAAGTTTTAAGAATTTCTGTAAAAAATGCTGAAAACAAGTGTAAGCTCACAAGAGTAGTCTTCCATTTCTCTAGTTTTTTAAAGTAAACTTTTTGAAAGGAATGAGTCTTGCAGCTTGAATTCTGCAGTGATGAACAAATTCTACTGCCTGATTTGGTAACTGGCTAAAGGTCTTTTGGTGGCCTATGCTTTGTTATTTTATGACTTGCTGATGGGTAAGGTTTATTCTATTTATTAGAATAAAGAGAAAACGCTCTTTGTTTTCTCTTCCTGGTACTGTTACTGCAAAAGAGTCAGTGTAAAGGCCACCAGATCAGGTTATTTTGACTTAGTTATTTTTCTTTTATCTTATGCTTTACAGATGCTATGTCAGGATTGTATGTTGTCGTGGCCAGAGCCTTTTATCTGGACTAATTGTGTTTTCAGAAGGTAGCAGGATTCACTGAGAATGGGTTATCAGTGCAGAAACAGTGAATTTCTAACTAGCATCTCACATGCAGTATGTTGCTGTCATCTCTCCTTTCTATTTCTGATTTTTTTTCAGGAATGCGAGTAATATAAGGGAAGTCAGACTGTAAACATTTACTGACATAAGAGCTCTTTTGAACTTGTAATAATTGTCATATGTAAAAGCCTGTAGTTTAAGTGGGGTTAATTACCTCTCAAGAGCAGTGGTCTCTGCAGGGTTCAGCAGATGAGATATGCCATTAGTTACTGCTCTTTGTGGTAGTTTGAATATGTTCCCCTTCCCTTATTCATACAGGTATTTAAGCCCAATAGATGTATTTGCCTATAAAGAATTTTTTATCTATTAGATGACTCTTTACAATTCAGTGTAAAAGTATTGACATCTTCCTTTTAGATAACATGTTAGTATAAAATTGAAGGTGACAAATGTTTAAGGATAATAATATTAGTCCCTTAGCTCCTGCACTACTGTTATCATATGAGGTTATTGTGTATCCCGGGGTAGGAAACTGTGCCTTTGTATTTATGAGAAAAAAATCATTGTGAATTTTCCTTCGGGAAATATATATGTGCATCTCCCTTAAAGGAAGCTTGGATATAGCAGTTTGGGGGTTCTTGTGTCAGATGTGGCTTTTTAATCAGACCCAGTGTAATTCTTGTGGTGATTTTTATCAAGGTATTTAAATAACGCTGCTAATTCCACTATTTCCATTGCAAACTAATACACTGACTGGAAGCTAGAGCTCGCCCTGACTAGAGTTACAGAGGTTACAGTTCCACTTTGTTCATCACCAGAACAGGAGCTTATAAGAATGGCTGTATCCAGCAGGCCTTAGGTTCATGGGTCACCTCTGACAGCAGTCAGTAACAGAAGCTTAGAGGAGCAATAAAACCAGAAAACAGGGTGAGTGTCCTCTTCCTATTACATCTTTTTCAATTCCAGCTATTGGTGGTTTTAGGGCTTTCTGACTTGGTATCTTGTTCATGTTATCTTCTTTAATTGCTCTTTATAGACTTTTCTAACATGAATTTATTTAATCATTTTTGGTCTCGTTTGTATTTCTGGCATCCACAATATCCTGTGACCATGAGCTCTGTAATTTAATTATATGTTGTATGAAAAAGTACTTCCCTTTGTTATAAAATTGCTCTCCAATAATTTCATTAGGTGCCCATTGCTTTTCTGTTACAGGAAGCAGTAAATAACAGTGAACGACCGTTTCCTTTCCATCCTTGCCTTCTTCCCACCATTCATGATTTATGGAGTTCTGTGACATCCTTCCCTCCTCCCTGTCATTCCTTTTCCATGCTCAAGAGTTCTACAAGACTTGGTGTCTCTGTGGAAGCAGTTTTAGCTGTTCTCCTGTTTTTATTAGTTCTGTTTCGTTGTTTTATAATAGGGCATGTGGAAGCACGTGCACTAATCCTGTGATAGTTCAGCTCTCCATTAAAACTGTAGGCAGAAGGATTTTTTGTCTTTATATTAGTTCCTAACCTATAAATTTTTCAAATACTTCTATTTTCAAAGAATTCAGTACCTTTGGTCTTTCCAGAGTGCCAAAAGGTAATTAGTTGCCTGCCATTGTATGTGGGCATTTTATTTTACAGCAAACTAGAAAAGTAACAGTAAAGGAATTCTAAGAAATTAGAAAAGCCCAGGACATGGACATCTGTGTGGTCAAGAAACTGAAAACTGAATGATGTGCATTAAAAAATCAGCTCTTGAAACTACGTGTGTCCTAATCATGTAGGGCCTGTTTGCAGTCTTCTGCTTTCCCACAGCAGCAAAGGTAAATACAGATCCAGAAAGGGAGATCTTCTCATCCTATGAAACTGTGGTTTTCCTGCCTCCCAAGACTACCTTGCAGCCCTTTGGCATGTCCACAGATTGTAAGGTTTTCACCAAAGATGAGATACTGTTTTCAGCTGCTGGAAGGACCATGCTGTTGCTCGAGCATCTCTTGTTTAACTGTTGGGGACAGCTCGCCATGACAGTCAGTTGTGACTTTTCCATAGTGCTAATAGAGCTTGATGGCCTGTGGTCCAGCATGTAGTGGATGTCTCTTGTGTATTGTTTTTACTGTGCCTTTGGCATGTTCTTACCTAGCCAGGGGTTGGATCTGAGGGAGACTCTAGCTCTGGTTTCACGATAGAGGAAAATTTTGAAGTTGTCATATTGTGGGCATAGGCAGCTGTTTAAGGAGAGTTTGACCTCAAGTTTGTTTTTAAAGTGAGTAGCTATTTATTTTGGTAGCACACTTTGAATCAAAGGCAGTGCTAATTGCAAGTGAAAATCTGTTGTGGTTCTGCATACAGAGCTGAACAATTCAACATCCATAACTGAATCTAGATTCAGAAATCTATATAGATCCATCTCTGTGAAAAATAAGTACAAAATTTTAGTGCTGCACTGCCATGAGGTAAATATGAGAATGAAAGCATCCATTTAGCACCTAGAAATATCATTATTTTCAAAGATAATCAACATCTCTCAGTTTGCTTTATACCTAAAGATATCTGGACAGTATGAATAAATATTTAATAGAAAGTTTTTGGCAATGTAGCAGTGTGGAATACTTAAATAAACTTCTGGGGGCTACATGAGCCCCCTGTGCACTCTCAGCATGCTCCCCTCTCCCACGGGGGTCAAAATACCACCAGCCCCCCTGAGCATCTGCTGTCAGAAGTCCCTGTTCATAAAACTTTCCCAGTGTAGGTGCCACAGGCTGAGTTCCATATATGTCTCTACACGTTGTGCAGAAGAAGGCTTGGTTCAACTGAAGCGAGATTACTTTTGAAAAGGTTAAAGTTTGGTGTGGGATTTTTTGTGGACTTGAGTTCACATCTCACAGTGCCTCAAGACACCCGTGGGCTTCCTGATGTGCCTGAGCTTCTTCCTTGAAGTCCTTTGCAGGCAAACTGTAGGCCCTGAGGGCCAATGTGTTGCCTCCTATGCCTGTGCAATAATTCATGCTGATGTGTCTCTAATGGTAAAAGAGAGGATTTTTGCCATAATAACTTCTTCTCTCTTCCCTTCAGTGCTGCAGCAACATGAAACAAATTTGGAGGTGGGTAAACAGTAGGCCTTTGTCTTCAAAAAAAAAGGAGCCTTCAGTTTGTTCTCTAATGACATGTGACTACAGCTTTAAAGAGGCAAACTAGTCTGTTATATAGATCGTTTAAAGTAACATTCTGGGTTTACTGATAGTACTTACCTGACTAAATTGGGTAGCGTGGGGTAGGAATTACATTTTTCCCACATCAGGAGGAGTAACCCTTCATGTGAGACAGAAGGGGACTCTGGCACATGGACACACCAGAGGTGGTCTCTTTCTGTGCATCTTGTGGTTGGAGCCTGCACAGATCACGGGGAGCACCCAAAGTCTGGGCATGACTCCCAGCAAGTTAGTTAATGCCTCTCCTACATCTGCCTGGCTTTGTTTGCAATGGGGCTGGCACTCTCCTGCCTCATGAGGTTGATGTGAGGATGAAGTTGTGGTTCTCATGGTGTCCTAGAGCTTCTGCCACACTGTGCATGGACCCATGCGTCCATGTGGACTGGGGGATGTGTGCTGCTTGCATCCGAGATGGAAAATAGCAGTTCTTGCAGGTTTTGCTTTTTCTTAAAACACAACATTTAATTTCAGAGGGTAACTTTGTTGTAATTCTATTTTATGCTCTGTTTTCATTGAATCATTAAATTCAGGAAAAGGTTTTTCTAATGCATTTACACAATGCTGTAAATGTAACTGTCAAAGAAAAGCTGCTTTAGTCAAGCCACGATTTGAATTGTATGTCTGTGCCACTGGTCAACTTCACTGGCTTTTAATTAGCCAACCATGTACTAAACCCACTAATGAGCATTTCTATAAAATTTCAGACTATATCAATATATTTATGCTGTATAGAAGTTCAGGCCTTCCTCTCTCTACATTGTTCTCTCCTAAGGTCAGTAGACTTGATGACAGTTTAGAAAAATTACAATTTCATCATAGTTTAGAAAATGATTATTTGGCTAATACCTGACTTTTAATGCAGATCTCTTTTTTTCCTGCATTTTGAGGCTGCTGAGGTGACCATACTGCTGTGTGGCATATGTTGGTGCAGCATCTCCTGCTCTGCAGGCATCTTGCATCTTGAAGTCAGGAGGACATCCGTGTTTAACTGCTTCTTGTGTCAGTATTTATGGACTGAATCTTTCTGGTTTGTGTGATTATTCCAGATTATATTTGTTCGTTGCCCAAAATGAAACCATTAGTGGTCTTTCCCCTAGATGGTTTGACACTAAGATATCCATTTAGCTTTGAGGAGACGAGAGGATCAGGCTTTTTATTCTGGTAGAGAAATACATAAATTCAGGACTGCCACCAAAGTGATTTTCCCTTTTTTAATTCCAAATGGTTGGCTGCTGTTGCCAAGATAGATGAATTTGGGGAGGGCAAGGGAGCCTGGGCTTCACTTGTACCGATGGCTTTTGCTGAGCGTGCTGGGTGACAGTGCGTGTGCAGGCTTTGCTGTGTGAGTCCAGCAGTGCCTTGGCTGAGATGGCCCTTTAGTTTTTCTTCTTTAGATCAGGCAACCCCCTCTTCTAAAGCAATACAATCTAGTTAAATGGGGTATGGACCCCAGAACCCAGGATCATACGCTGTAGTCCCAGTCTCTGTGGGGAGTGGCAGGGGAAAAGAGATAATATGCCAAAAAAAAAAAATAAATCAGAAAAGCAGATGCAGATTGCTGCTGGACTGACTTAACCCTGAAAGCTAACCCACAAGACCATTTTTAGTGATTTGCTAAGGAAGAAGTTACTGCTGCAGATGAATTATTTGTTGCTGAGAGTCCTCCGTGGTGAGGAGGTCCCTTGGGGCTCAGTCCCACAATGCATGATCACAGTGGATTTAGACCAAGAACAGAGAGATACTCTGCTGTGTGTTGGACTACGGCTTTTATGTAAAAGCTTTTGCCATCTAGTGGAAGGAATAGAGAACTAGCTTTTCCAGTAAGCAAGAAACCCACTAAGGATAATAGACAAAGTGCGTTTATAAGCAGGAATATCTCACTAGAATAGTAGCAAATTATTCTGTCTTTTGTGGAGATTAGTTAGTAGAAATCTTCTGAGGTGTAATGGTGCATTTGGTTCACATACTATCTGAGACTATATCTTATTTAAGCACAAAGCTGTTGAACCAGGCCTGCTCTTGCTCCTTTGGGAATCCCTTTTGTTCCACCCTGGAGGGTACCTGCCTGCTCCTCTCTGGGTTCTGGGCTTGGCCAGCATGCTCTGAATGCCTCTGTGGTGGCTCACCCCACCCCCACCGGTAGGATGGGGAAGAGAATTGGAAGGGCAAAAGTGAGAAAAACTCCTCAGTCAAGATAAAGACAGCTTAATAAGTGATAGAAAAAAAAAAAACAAAAAACAAAAAAAAAAAAAAAATGGATGCAAACACAATCACAGACTACCTCCCAGCAGCAGACTGATGTTCAGCCAGTCTCTGGCTGGGGCAGAGGGACAAACAGAGAAAGTCTTGGCCCTACAGAAGCACTGCTCAGCAATAGCTAAGCCACTGGTGTGCTTCCAACAGTTGTTTTGGTTACACATGCAAAACACAGCACCTTACAGGCTTACAGTTCGACCCCATCCAGACCCAGTACAGCCTGTTAGTTGTCCAACTTTGTTAACGTTCGTCAGCCCCCCAGTCGAGAGGTGGAGATCTCATTACACAATAATGTTTGTGCAAGAGCTGTAGGATGTGCCTCCTCTACAGCACTTTCAGATAGCAATTCATTAGCCTTTGTTCCAGCTGAGGTGCTCCTTTCTCTATGTCCATCATTTCACATTGTCACCACCGCTGCATCAGGCTCAGTAGCCACCTTCCTCCCTGTGGGACAGGTCTTCCCAGAGCCTGGCTTTTTTCTGCTCTGCAGTTTCTGTGACAACAGTCCCCTTGAGGCAGCAGTTCAGGTCACCTCCAAGTCTTCCTTCCTTCGCTGGTCTCTGCTTCTTTCATGGCTAGATGTTTCCGGTCGGTGAACAGCCTAGTCCTCTTGTTCTTACCTATTTGTGGCTAAGGAACACATGGTACTTTTCCCTGCTGCTGCAATTACTGGCATCAGCTCCAGTAAATGTAAGCTGCCGTGCTGGTGTCTCACGGCTTCACTTAAGGACCTCAGGCTGCATTGTCCCTGAGCAAACACCTCTCAGAGCCCCCTGAAGTTCTTCCACTTAAGCAGGATGAGTAGTACCATCCTGAGGCTGTCATCAACAGTTCTTCTGAAATTCTCTCCTGAAGTCACTTGCCTTTGGCTTTCTTTGGTTACTGCACTAGTATTTTGATCCTTATGTCAGCAACCTTCAAAACCTGGGTTTAGTAGTGTGGTTTTTTGCCCTGAATGTTGATAAACCAGCTTTCCTCTCTCTTCCTTACGATTAGTCATCTCTGCTTGAACACCTTGCCTGCCTGTAGTAACTCATGATTTATACAGCAGGATGAGGATCACATCACGTGGGGAAAAAAAATAGTACAAGTGATTCTTCCCAAGCTTCCTGAGGATTTTTAAGAAGTCCTGATTATGGTTGATGTTACAGTTGATCAAAACAGCTGTTCATTTTGGGCACAGATTACGTCTGGTTATATGTATCACTGTAAATGTCACATTTCAGCATTTTTTCCAGGAACCTGTTTGAGAATTTTCCTCTCCCCGAGAGCATGTGGCTGGTTCAGCAATTCGGCAAGGAGGACGACAGGGTTGTCATGACAACCAGTTGCATGCTGTGAGGAAAGATGGTGCCAAATGCCCAGCTTCTGGCTGTTTATCACTCCTCGTTGAGTAATGTTCCCCAAATTAGACAGGCTTGTCTGATTTATAATTACTTGTCGGAGTGGCTTGCATTTTTTGCTGAATTTGTTTCTGAGATAGCATCCACGCTTCTTGCAGTGATGCTGAGATGAGACTACCTGCTGACCACCATTGTTGTGAATTATGAGAGTAGGTGTTGCTGTCTCTTATGCTGTAGTGTGGGCAAAGTGAGGAGAAAATTTGGGTTTGGGGTCTTTTCTTGTTTGCTTGTAAAACCAGAAGCACTTGAACTTGCACATTGAGCCCACTACAGGAAATAAATGGGATAAAAACATTCAGGGCCTGGGTTCCTTCTGTCATGCAGCTTAATGGAGAGTGCTCCTTTAGGGTTTATTGGTTGGTTTTTTTTACTTTCACTCATTAATACAACACATTATCCCCTCCCTTCCAATGTCTGTGTGCGTATGGGGTGCAGGAGGAACATTCTCCCTCTAGGATCAAATCCTGGATCTGCTGAAGTCATTGGCATCTTCTCAAGAAGATTAAGTTTCAGTGGCTTTCTTGTCTTTTGTTTTTGCTTTTATTTAGGCCCAGAAGGGAAATGTATTTTGGGGCTTTTTTAATTTCAAAAACTGCCGCAGATCTCTTCTTTAGAGACAAGGTGCTTTGCAGTTTGAAATCCTTCATTTATGTTGTGCAGCCACTGCTGGAATGTGAGTGATGGGAGAGACAGAGAATGATAGGTGGGCTGATACAGAGCTGTTAGTGGCCAGATTACTTTTCTAGATTTGGAAAACTCCGATCGTGTTCCTGTTTGGACCATAGTGCTTCTAACCTGGGCACTGAACAATCCTCTTCAGTTAACTTTTCACTGGGGAAACACACTTTTGAGATGGTAGTAGACAATCAAAGTCTAGATCAAATCCTGTGTTTGAATGGGTATCCCTTTTCTACAGAGGATCTTTGAGGGAGAAACACTGTTACAAAACAGTCTGAAGAACTGGAATAAGTAAACTACAAGAGTGAAGTACAAAAAAAGTGGGTATTTTATTTATATTATACTTCACTCCCCCCAACTAAATCACCCAGTTCAATACCAAATTTATTTCATTAGACTTGTTGCCTTGCTTAAGAATATTTTGTTTGGGAAGCAGGACTGCTTAGCCTTTAGTGAACTAGATTTGAGGCTTTAGTTCCCTCACGCACGAGGAGTTAAGCAGAAGGACACTGACAGTTCTCTCTGTCCCCAGCACCTTGCTTATCATCACCACCAAGTTCTCTTTTCTCTTTGAAATGCAGGTAACACCTGTTTGACACTTCTATCCATTTTTTGTTTAGTTTGTCTAAAGGAAAGCAGAAAGTCTGTTTATTAACAATCTATTTTAAATTATATTTTATGTTCCCATACTGTTTCCTAGATGGTGTGTTTTTTCTTGAGGTGCCTGGTCCTTGAGGTATCCAGCTTTTCTTTATATAACATAGGGTGATGTTTTTCTTCCAGACCTCAGTAACATGTAAATATGCCAGTTGTCTTCCACTGCCTTACCTACAGAAAGGGAGGGAGCTAGATTGTCTTCCTTCCAGACAGGGGTGCTGAGATCTGATGTTGAAATGATAAAATGTATTTCTAGTCTTGATCAAGAAAAGGTCCTGATTTATTTAGTTTAGCACAAGCACAATGTCTTACCACCAGATTTTTGTGTTATACTGGGTACAAACCAACTTAGGATAATCATGAGTGAGTGTATCATGGGATCATGGGATTGTCAGAGTTGGAAGGGACCTTTAGAGATCATCTAGTCCAACTCCCCTGCTAAAGGTTGGCTTTGTTCTGAACAAGATGGACTCTGCTAAGGATAGTGGAGAAACTGTTTCTCTGTGGCAGAATTTACTCTATAGGAGATGATGCATCTTGCCAGTATGCTTCCGTTCCACCTTTGTTATAGCACCAAAGCTTCCCAGATTGAACATTGTTACTTCACTGAAGTTCTTTCCAAAGAAAACTAAAACTGAGTAAATATTGTCTCAAAACTTTAACATAACTTGTTAAATTGAAGTAGATTGTGCTGTACTTTTGCATTCCTGCTCTTCCAGGAAGTGCCTCTGGAGCGCCTGCTATTCTCTTTCCATCTGTACTTATTTCAAGATGACTACCTTTGGTCTTCAGTGAAAGGGGTTTATAGCTGCACCTGCAGAAGAAACCCTGAGCTAGTTAAAAGCTTCTTTGGTTTCATGGCATTTAGTCTCTCTAGTTATGAAATACCCACATTTCATCAGCAGAGAATGGTGCCGACTCAATCGGGAACAGCAGCTGGAAATCTGCACTGCATCTGGGTGCAGAGCATGCTATCTGCATCTGCTGTGAGGCCAAGGATGTGACCTTGCCTTACACAGGGTGTCTGTTTCCAGGGAACAGTTTGTGGCGCTGCAAAATGATGGAAAAATAGATGGTCTCCATTTTACAGCACAAATTTGTCTGCTCGGAAAGATCCTGCTGAATGCTGTAGTTTTGATTTCTAGTCCATTGAACAAGGGTTAAGGATTGATTCATTATGGCAGCGATTTAATTACTATCCTTTCCCCTGAAAAAGCAATAAAATAAATGGTAAAAATGTAAGTTTTGCTAAAGAGCTTGGTCACCAGTTACATGTGCTCTTCAGTGAATTATTCATATTGCTTATTACCATCTCTTCAGTATTGTAACACGGTTTTTGTAGATCAGCCTCAGATAGTAAAATAATTTCTAATTATTATGCCAAACTTAGTATGTGAACTATAGCTCCAGCATGGTATTTATCACTGCTCTGTATCAGGTAATTGGCAGAGGCTGACATTTGGAGAAGGCAGTTGCAAACAGCAATATATTACATGATATGGGCTTTATCCTGTCGTCTTTAGAATACAAAATGTGTTCACAAAACTCTCCTAGCCAGAATTTCCAGTTAAATATAGCTCTGTTTATGGTTTTGTGGAGGTAAATCTCTGTTGATAGTTGTTTCAAAAGAGTGAATTAATATTTCATTTTGTGTACCAGACTTCATTTTCCCAGTATTTGTTTGAGTTTTAACTGCTCTCCTCAGTTACAGTGAGAGCACCGTGAAGGCTGCATTCAGTTTTTTTCTATTACAGGCTCCATGTTTCAGGCATTCAGACAGAAGTAGTTATTTCTGAGTGAAACCTGGCCAGACAATTTCAGCAAGTGGGAATGTTTTCAGACTGTTTTACTTCTTTGTACATTCATTAAAAATGGAGACAGCTGTTTATTCCTTTTTTAAAAAAAAAAAAAAAAAAAAGTAAACATTTCTTTGGCTTTTTCCTAAGCCTCACTGGCTTCTTGTTAGGTTTTTTCCTCTTCATTTTAAATTTTAAAGAGAAATGACTAACATAAATTCCCTGTTTCTTTTTAAGAGGGAATGGTAGGGCATTCCCCTTGGGCTCTTACATCTGATTATTTCATCTTTTTCGTCATTTTCTCATTCTTTTAAAAACATCCCTGTTATCGCTGTGTTGCTGAGTCTCTGAAGAGATGAAGGCTGTATGGTGGGTGCAGCAAGCTCAACTCTGAGTTCCTGCACAGACCAGTGCCAAAGGTTTTTGGGGAGCAGCCCTGTTCCTCATCGTCTTGGACCCCATAAGATGGGACTGTGGTACCAACTCCAAGCAATCTTTAGGTAGGGGGGAGGGAGATCTGGTTACTTAAGAGACTTGTCACCTCCTGGTGCAACAAGGTTGTGGAGGCAGGAAAGCCCAGTGAAGTCTGCTCTGTGTTTTTCAGTTTTCCTCGGATGAAGTTAGCTTCTTGTCTTAAATCACTTTGTTTTGTTTTGTTTTCTTCTTCCATAATGACAACCCCAGGAGTAGACAGGTCGGGGAACTTCCTCCGAGTAGACAAGGCTGTAACCATCTGTCTCAAGTGAGACAAAACTCCAGCTGAAAAATACCAGTCCTCTCTCTGTGACTCTGTCCTTTCACGTGACTCTGTCTGCAGAAGACCAGCTGTGAACTTCTCGCTATGTTGACCTTTAAGCTGGCAGCTCTGTGTTTCGGGAGTCGGGTGGTGACAGCTCACACTTAGGAACGTTTCCAGGTAGCAGCTCGCTCACCAGAACTTGCCGGCCTGTCCATGCCAGTGGCAGCGTTGCATTATGGTTGTTTAATCCTATGCATGGTATGAACCTGAACTGGTCTGAAGCTTTGCCTCTCAGGAAAATAATACTATTCTATCATGCAGTCCCAACATGCTTCGAAAGACTCAGTACGAAATTTGTACCAATACTGGTATTCTGGAGTTTTACAAGCCAGTTATTTAAACTTAACCATGTGTATCTAGACTTGTAGATGTTGCCATGCACACTTCAGAGTGATGTTTAGATACTTCATCTTATTTTTCCAAATTATTGGAAGTGTTTTATTTGCCTTGGAAATGGTTGAGAGGAGTGCAGCTGGGTTCTTCAGCTGGAAAATAAAAGGGGTAAGGTTGAAGAGGAATGGGCTTTAAAACATGTTAAGACCTTAGAGTCAGGAACTATGTACTCTGGAATGCAGCAGAGGCTGCGTTTAGGGGGATGTTTAGAGGCTGGTGTTTAGCATGCTTGGGAACTTCTGGAACTCATTACATGAATGTTGCTGATTTCAGATAATGGGCCGTGGCTGAGGCTTATAATTGAATTTAAGTGTAATGATACTGTCTGGTTTTACTTCTGCAGAATTTGCCAAGATTAGTCCTCAAGTGGTAAATCAGTAACTTAAGAACTCTAAGTGGCTCTGGGGAAGTATTAGGCTGGTTTGTGCCATGGAGTGTAAGAGTTATTTCAAGTTATCATGCCATTTGTGTGTGTATGTGCATAAATGTGGGTAGCAGAAATGGGAGAGATTTAGAAATAAGTGACTGCGGTAAAGCACCCAGCAAGAGGCTTGAGGACAGACTCACAGGCAACTTTCAATTCAGAATAGAGGTTAAGAAGAGCAAAACAACAGAAAACCTAGCAGATTATTCATTTGTTGTGCACTGAAGGTGTTTTGAGGACCATCTTTGAGAGCTGGAAAGAGGTTACCAGCCTAGATGAGCCGTGACTCATTGGTAGGATGCTTCCTTTATTCTTGGGGTTTTTCCTCCCTCCTGTATGCATCTACAGTCTCAGGTACATCTGGGAATGTCTGTAGTTACAATATGAACTCTTAGCGCTTTCTTAAGTTAGTGGGTTTGTCAATAGAGCCAGTATTTCATCTCTGTGTTGGCGGATGATGATGAGTTTTGGATTTTTCCCTACCCTGTTATAAAACCACTTGAAAACAGTATGGTTGTTTCTGGCAGTCAAGGTGTGTGTAAAATGATTGCTCAGTTCTTTTGTTCCCATCGTTTTAAGCAAGCAGTCTGTTAGATATTTGTAAGTAAACCCAGTGCAGGTTGTTAGACTGGGAGGTGGGGCTGTTTTGACAAGCTGACTTTGATTAGCAGAAATATATGCTCCTCTGCCATGCATGGAGAAGGGAAGGTGCTGTGATGAAGAGGACAGAGTATTTCCTTATATGCTGTGTTTTAGTGTACTTGAAGCTAAACCTTATTAGAAGAGCTAGTTTAGCTGGGGGCATTAGCTGCTATATTAGAACAGTGCCTTGGTAAGTATAGTGCATTTTTTTTCTTCCTTCTATAACTGAAGTCAAACCAGTCTTTGTCACTCTACTTTGAGCCATAATAATTCAGTATGTTTTTCTGGTGTTCATTTACGTGGGAACTACACAACAGCAGAGCCAGCTGTGCATCACTCGCCTGGGGGCAGGCCCATGGAAGAACTGTTCGTCTCTGAGGAACGTCGATTCATTTTCTGCTTTTTTTCTTTCCTGTTCCCAGCAGATATATGGAGCGATCATTCATTTCAGACAGACCCAGACCTACCACCTGGCTGGAAAAAAATCAATGACATTGCTGGGATCTACTACTGGCACATACCAACAGGAACAACGCAATGGCAACGTCCTGAGTCCATCCCAACAGACCTCCAGGGCTCACGAAAAGGCTCGCTGGGTTCCATTACTCCGTCTCCTACTCCAGACACTGAGGTAACCTACTGTGTCTTCTTGTGGGCTGCATACTGTAAAGAAAATGGAAGTGACTTTTTGAACTCGCAGGTTTAACCCTTAGCTAAGCTGAGCTTTAGCATATGGGGCCTGATAATATCCCAAAGCGTAGCTGATAATACCTCGTAAGTATCTATTTTCTCTGTGTGTTTTCTAATGGCTGTGCCTCCTTGAAACATCCTAAACTGTGGATGCATAGGGTGAAATCAGACATATCACAGATTAATTAGGCAGCCAGTACCTGATGAAAGTGAAACTGCTGCAGTTCTGCAGCATGTGCTGGAGCGCTGCTGCACGGTATGGATAAAGGATACGTAAAATCTTTTGCACATTATAACAGTCTTTTGGCTGGACTCTGTTTGCATCTTCTTCCTTTTTGGTTCACTTGGTAGGATTATCACATAAAGACATAGGAGTCTTCATTTGAGATGCTAGGCTTTTTTATAGGGTAGTTTCTAGTGAATAAACATCAAGTATTCTCAAGTGTAAGTCTCTTAACATCCTGCCAGCACGAAATACCTGCGCAAGTGGATCACTGTGGTGCAGTCAGTCTTTAACTAGAAACTGAAAGAAATGCATTCTGTCTTCCACATGTGCTAAAGAGCAATATGTGATATCAATCCAGGGGGGATGGATGTCATATAAGTAAAAAAATAGAAGAAATTATCAGAAAGAAGGGTATGCTTCAAAAAATGCAGTCATTTTGTTTTGGTATGCTGGGAGGACTTCTAAGAATGAAATGCTAATATAGAATAAAATTGGTTTCAAATATATTCTTTTTCATGCTAACTTTTCAGAAGAAGGCCCACAGTTTTATGAAATCCAGGAAAGTCTTTGTACTAGCTTTGAGTTTTGGATCAGGCAATCCTTAGGTTTTGGTGGGTTTTTTTTTTAATGCATGTAGATATGATACTTCTGGTTTTGATTTTTGTTGATATATGCACTGAACTAACTTAAATGAGAGTTAAGAGGAGTTAAGGACATTGGAGTAGGAATTACCACTATGTATTACTGTCTTGACCCTGAAAAACTTTTATCCTGTATAGGCTGAAACGTGTACTGTTCGTTATTTTCTAAAGATTGTTCCCACATGTTCCCAAATGCTACTCATACTATTTGCAAACTTGACCACAGCATTTCAGTTATGCTTTACATCAGTCAAGCTCCCATGGAATGTACACCAGGCACACTGGAAATCATTGGAGAGGGTTCATAGAGAACAAACAGTAATTCTTATCGTTCGGATAGCAAAAAAACTTTCCAGAAATGTGGAATGTAAAGTGCTGCACTTGCTTCCAGTACAAACTCCTGTAAGGTACATGTGAGGGATATAACTTCACTGTTAAATATTTTTCTTACTCTAAAGCATGGAGAACAAAGGTTCAGTTAGTAAGTTACAGACATCTTTCACAAACCCCCAGAAATCAGTATGGTTTGTAAATTGCAAAGAGAAAATGCATATATTCATTTCAAATATTTTTCTACCTTTGTTTAAAGTGCCTTTACAATGAAAATTTCAGACCTGTTGGAAATGTGGCAGGTGTGCCTTTAACTTTTCACAGCTTTTTTGGTTTAAATGAAAAACAGTTTTGTGATTATAAGGAACGATCATTAATTCTTAGCAGCATGATGGAGAATGTGAAATGTATGAATTATAACAGCATAGATTTTAATATAGCATAGATGTATTTAATAAAACATTTGAGGAGTCATTCTGAAATACCATTTATGTGAGAATGTGGTAGGCACATCTAAGTTTTGATATGGCAGTTGTGATTCAGCAAGGAATTCGATCCAGCAAAGATTTATGCATATACAGGTCTGTGGCAGCATCAAGGCCACCTACTGTAGTGTAAAAGATGATACAGAAAATAAGCAAGTGTTCAAAATTTGTGTTAGTGTGGTATCATATGGTTATTTGAATTGTAGGAATGGACAAAGGCATTTATCTCTGGAGGGTTTCTGCATTCATTGATGAGCACCTTGCATGCCATTATTTAAACAACACTGATTTTTTGACTCAGTGGTCATTAAGATAGCACGGCAATATAATACCAGCAGAGTTACAGTAACAGAGCTCAAAATGAGAGTTGGGCTGGATTGGGCTTGGGACTTTGTGCACTGCCGGATTCTGAAACTGCTACAAAGAAGGGGCGCAGCTGGAGTTATGAGAAGAAGTCTTAGGAAGTGTCTTGCATTTCTTGAAACCACAGATGTTGAGCTTTATTAAGAGGAAACTGGAGAAAGAATCCTTTGGAATTCATCTGGTTCTGTGTCAGAGCAGTAAGAGGGAAATAAGCTGTGGTTTGGGGTTAAGTGTAGGGGTAGGTAATGAAATAATTTGTAATCTAGATTTAACAGCATCGTGAATCTTTGGTTTTTCATCTCTCCACAATCAATACTTGCCAGCACCTAATCATCTCCAGGTCACTTGCAGGTCACTGGTTTTTGTCCCCGTTCATTGCATGTCAGCCTACCCCAGGTGCTCCCCCTCTCCCTTCCCATGAAGGATTAACCTGGACATCTCTCATACAGTCAATCACTTCCCAAAAGATGTGGAATTTGATCTAGAATAGGTGCTCCCAAAGGCCTTCATCCCGGCACTACCGTTGGCAGCATCAGTTGTGGTGGCCAGCTTCCAGCTCCATGTTGGACCACGTGTGAGCTGCCTACTGCCGGTTCCTGCAGTGTTCTTTGGAAGCCTGTGCTCCAAGATAATCTGTTTTGGGAAGGCTGGTTTAGCCCATTCCCGTGTGCTGGAATTTGTATTGCCTGCTTTTAAACAGTTTGGGGGATATATAGGTTTCAGGCAGATGGAAGAGCATAATCTAGGATTGAAGAACTGGCGTGGGTAGCAGTTCGTATCTGTCCCAATAGGCTTCTGTGAGTCCATAAAAAATACTTTTCTTTTTATCACATTTGTCTGTGAAGCATCATGTGCTAGTCTCGATGAGTTTATTTGGGCTCTTTCAGCTTTTGAATTTGTCAAATATACATAAATATACATTTAGAAACATCTCCCCCCACCCCTGCCCCGTAACGCCTTTTTACCCTTTGTCTTGTTTCCCCCCTTTCTTTTTCTTTTTTCTTTTTATTAATTATTTTGTGTCCCTGTCTCTTAAATGATGTGATATACAGAAGCTTTGCTTCATTTGGTAGAATGTGGCTCACAGCTGAGATCAAGTCAGCCTTTTTTTACGTTCTAGTTTGCTCTGGATATTTAGCATAAAGAAAAGCAGTTACTTACTATTGTTGAATAGAGAATCAGAAAAAAAAAATGTGCAGGGAGGAATGATGCTGTAATGCATACAAATGGCAAAAAAGGGGTTTAAAAAGGAAAAAATGTGAAAACATCTTACTTCTGGCAGGCCGTAAGGCAATTTTTCTTCCTCAAGATAATCAGTAAATTTCAATCCAAAGCAATTAGGAGTTGAGCCTTGTGTGAAAATCCTGCAGATTTTAAAAAAGATGCTAATAAATGCTAAATAGGAATAAATTGGAACATTTCTTCACTTTCTTCCCCTCAGAAGCATGAAGTATATTTTGATTTTGCACAGCTGATTGAATTTGACTTTTCTCCTGTGTGTTGCCAAATGACTTCCTTTGTGAATCCTTGCCTTTCATAACATTCTGTTCTAAATTCGAGAGATTTTGCTGCCTCTTTCCTATTTCCTGTGCAGAGGAAAAGCTGTAGGGTTTAATTTTCAATAGGAGCTTCTTTGAGACCATGGCAGACTTTGATGATGGTAGTTGTGTCTTCTTATAGCCTGATCACCTCTAGAAGTTCTTCTGGAGGTAACATAACCAGTAGCAGATAATAATTAAAGAGGAGGAGTTTAGCAGGAAAAGCTAACACCTCAATTAATTCAAAGGCATGTTAGGGAAGAGTTACTGTTGGGAGTTGTTTGTCACAAATAATTCCCCAGGGGGGATGTACTGAGAACACTTCTGAGGTGGGATGTCCCCCCTGCAAATTGATGCATTGGGCCATATCAACGGGTACCATTTCACCTTGGTGCTGAGCTGGAAAACCTGGGAGAGCTCATCTTAATAGAGGCCATTAATTACAGGAACACTTGATTTGGTGAAGCCACAAAGAGATGTGTCTCTCAGCAACCAAATCTCCTCTCCCACCTGGCTCTCGCTCAGGACTGTGGGGTTTCTGTCCTCATGGGGAGGAGAGTGGCAACTCCAACACCAGCTGCTCCTCCCAGGCTTTATGGAGAAGAGTGAGCCTCAGGTTGCTGTAGTGCTAAATGCCTTGCTGCCTGTTTGATTGTACCAGTGAACGCTTCTGACAGTTTTGAGAAACTTGAGTGGAATATGAGAGGGTGGGTAGGTGGTTCTGGTTTTTAAGAAGGCTGCTAGACTTTACAAAACTTGCTTTTTCAGCAAGAAATCTCTCTGCACTTCTTACTTCCTTTGTGGTGCTTTCTCTCTAGAACTATTTAATTTTCAGCTTGTATGTATCTGATCCTTGTATGTATTGTTGCATTTCAGTATTCTAGCTCCAGTGGTGTTAGGGTCTTAACAAAAATGCCAATCAAATGGAGATCCTAATGTTTCCACTCAATTGCTGTTTATCAAAGGCTGTAGCAGCTGTGGCCAACATTCATATTCAGATTCATTTTGCTTGCTTTTAAGACCATAGTTAAAGAGTAATTTCATTGTCTGTTCCTAATTTATATTAACTTTCCTTGTTTTAATCATTTGTTTTGGTAAGTAACTGTTAGAGGCATGTCTTCTCTCCCCCTTCCTCCAAATGCCATGGTATAGTGGAGTAATTAGTTAAGTTTGAGGTGATCTGTTCCCTAACCCATCCTGTAAATATCAATGCTAACAACAGTGTCTTGTGTTCTTTTTCTTTTCTTTTCTTTTTTTTTTTTCTTTTTTTTTTTTATCAATGTGCTTCTTCCTGTGTGAATAATTATGTGTCTAGAAACAGCCATGGAGTGATTTTGCTGTACTGAATGGGGGAAAGATTAATAGTGACATTTGGAAGGCAAGTATATTGTCAGATTTTAGAACCTTTAATACTATTACCCTTGGTTTTTGCATGGCAGTGGCTGTTGTTTTTTTGTTTTGTTTTGTTTTGTTTTTTTTCCCTTTTTATTTTTCCATGAATGTCATTCATAACCTAGGCCAAAGTGAATGGGGGTACCGCTAGGAAATGTCTAGCTCACAAACATGCTGCCTTTTCTGATCTTTCCACTTGGAATGGATTCAGTCTAAACTTGCAGGACAACTGCCATGACGTAACGAATGAGATGCCTGCACTGAATGAACCGCAGCTTGAGAATATATGCATGCCTCTTCTCAACTTCAGCCAGAAACACTATCGCTTCTTTGCAGGGAGGATTTAATTTCCCTTTGAAATATGAAATAACACAGTGGTGTTCTGGATGCTATATTCATAGCGCTTAATACTATATTACTGGTACTGCCTTTGTCCCTAGGATCTGCATGCAGCCACTGTGAACCCAGACCCGAGTCTGAAAGAGTTTGAAGGAGCAACGCTACGCTACGCTTCTTTGAAGCTCAGGTACGGTAACTTCAGAAGTCTCTGTGGAATGACCATCTCCCTTTTGTGCTGTCTTGTAATCTTTATATGATTCCGAGATTCATTCTGCCTGTTTGTTTTTTCTTTTTCTGTAACAGAAATGGTCAGCAATCTGACGATGATGATTCTTGTAGCATCAACAGTGATCCAGAAGCCAAGGTCTGTAAGAAAATCCACAGTGGGATAGCAATTAAATATTTGTAATTGTAAACATAACTTGCAAGGTGCAGAATGTCTGCTAAATCTTGACATTAACTGGACTCCTCCTCTTGGCACACTGTTGGCTGCCCATGCAAGACTAAATCCATCAAAGGAATTTGTAGATGAAAAGCTTCATTCAATTTGTTCAGGAAATTGTGACTTATTTTAAAATCACGTAAGCCAAGGGGAATTGAATGTTTACAGCTCAGGATTCTACTGTCCAACTGTAATAACTGACCCCTGGCACAACTGAGTTTGCTGTCCTGTGTGAAAGAGAGGGCTCTGTTGTTTGTCATGGCTGGGTGGCTTCCTGGGGCGTTCGGTGACAGAATTTGCTCTTTATTCTGAAGTTTGTCCCTTTTTTTTTTTTTTCTTGTTTATGTGGTTGCTTGAACTTGCAGCTAGTAACAAAGAAGTTACTTTTTAGAATAAGGAACTTTGTATTTTAGAACAGAGAATGCAACCTAGTTTGAGGATAAAATTTATAGAGAGAAATGAGACCATTATGTGAACAAGCATCATAATTAAGAGCCTTCACTGCTGTAATCTAAGGTTTTTTAGGAAACAGAAGCAGCAGAAGGTTTTGAATGCTTGTATATATATCTCCAGATTGTCTTGCTGATGGTTTTGCCTTGTGCTTGCATCCATTTTTAAGGAGGTATGTGAATCTCTATAATTGGAAATCCAAGTAATTTACATAAGTGTTTTGGCTGTGCCGTACACCTGCAGTGACTGACAGCAGCAGAAGCTGCTTACATGCAGGAAGACACTATGTAACACTGTTAATAATTATAATAGCATTAATGATATCTTTTAGGAGAGAAAACAGACTGATCAGGGTACTTAAACTTCTTTGTCATCTTGATTATTTGGCTTGTGATGCTTAAATCAGATGTGAATAAGCGTGTTTTGCTTGGCAGGCTGGCAGTTACAAAGCAAGGTTTTCAGCTGTGCTCGTTCCAGTGACAGGCACTAAATACCGAGCGCGGTGAACGGAGCTGGAAGAGTGATGAGCGTTAGGGTACCAGTCCTCTGAACCAGAAAGCTGTTCCTTTGGAGATAAGCCCTATGGTATGGAAAGCAGTATAGGAGGCAGCATTCTGATAGGTCTGAGTGTTTCCCAGGTGATCTGCACTGGGTAGAATTGGGAGCCCTGCCTGCACGGAGAACCTTGGCGCGGTATTTGTGCAGACGGGTAACTGGTGTGTCGTCCTCTCCCTTCCCTCTCTGGCTTGCTGGTTAAACTTCAACATTGATGGAACTGGTACACATCCAGCATCAGGGAAACAGGTCAATGCCAAAAGCTTGTCCTCTTGTGTTTGTCCCAGCTGGTTTTCTTTCTCCTGTTTAGGCAAAACCATGACGCTTAAACAGGTAGTCAGAACCAAGCATGGAAACATTCACAGAAGAGACTCAGGGGAGCAAGAGAAGAAATTGAGGAGGAATTATACAAGTTTGGGGTGGTTTTTTAAGTCACTTGATTCAAAGTACCTTACCTGCTGTCTGTCACTGCCTGATGGGGCTGTTGTCCTGGGGCAGCAGTGACCGTGTGCGTGGTCCTGTGGGTGAAGCTCAGCAGTACTGATGTTGCTTTGCAGCAGGAGAGCCTGTGGGCAGAGGTGTTCTGAGGACAGGACAAGCAGCTGCTGCGTGGCCCTACCTCATAGGGACAGGGAAGCAGTCTGGAAACAGCAGGGAAAATCTTCACCTGCAGAAAATGCTCTGGGATCTTTAATTCTCAGGTGGATGGGAAGGGGTGTGGTAGGTGTGTTCCTTGCTAGCCCATTTTACCCAGAAGATTGTGAGGCTAGAAGAAATTTGATAGGATTTAAAACCGATGACCTGATGAGACTCAGAAAATTAGATTTTCTGAGCCCTTGGGCTTGATGTGGCCTTGATTGAAACTTGCTTTTGTGTGGCAGCAAGCACAAATACTTTTTCTTCATTTCAGCATTAGAAAAGGAAGCTTTTTTAACTCCTTACACTCTCTATAGGAAGAATTTGTTAACGTGAACCTTGCTAGAGATATTTTAATAATCTTAAACCTATTTAAACCTATTCATGACAGCGGCCAGTACATTTGAAAAAAAAAATGAAATGGAAGAATTAAATTTCCTGGAGGGCCCCGAGCGGTGGTGCCTTTCCTCAAAGGGAATGATGCCACCTTGTGGGAAGCTGAAGTAGTTTCTTCCCCCAGAGTCTGACTGTCAACTTCTGCAAAGATCGTAGCACTGCCAAACCGGCAGTTTTGGGGAAAGCATGTCGTATAATTCATGTAATTCTTGTAAGGAAAAATGGCTTATGCAGCAACACAGTTAAGCATTCAGCATTGTCAATAAACATGAAATGTTTCTCTACATCGTGTGCTTCAGCTGGAGTTCAGAGCTCTGTGCTCTCAGCATCTTGGTGCAGGCTGTCTGCACGAGGCAATAAAAGAGAAAGGGGAGAATAATTACATCCAGCTTCTTGATTTCAGTACTTTGCTTTGGTAGGGATTTCTTGAAGAGATGGCTCGTTGCACTTGACAAGGATCCTAATTCTGCATGTGAAACATGCACAGGTGGAAATGAGTTTTGAATTGGTATTTCTCAGGAGACAGATCATAACCTTCCCGGTTAATTTACAGAGCAACCTGCGCCTTCCTAATTGAGTTTCAAGAGAGGTAAAAAGATGCTTTTACCAATCCTGGACTGTGAATTTGTGTTTTCCCGTGGTTGTAAAATATGAAGGCCGTGGGTAAAAGTACAGAAAGATGTTAATTTTTTTTCTTTGCAGTACTGCATAGAAAGCCTCCTGGGATACCTGTCCCTGCCCCTGGGATGGGATGAAAAATGGAAAGCTCATGTGGCCCAATTTCTCCAAAAGCTTTTCAGAATGCGCCTGTTTACCCTGACATTTGGGCTCACCTTTATTGTCTCCCTTTGAATGTAACTTTCTGCTAAGGCTTAATTTAGTCTTTCTGTGCTAGGCAAGGATTTTTAAATTCCCTGTCAGCATTAGCCTGTTCAGAGAAGCTTCGTTTTCCATCCTTGCCATTTTAGAGTAGCTGCAGCCACATATTGATGTCTAAGAATGGGAAGAATCTTTTTATACCTGTGGAGGTACTAGGCAGTTGATCCAGAAGTCTGTTTTAAACTTTAGAAACCAGAAGTGCTCAGGATCTCAAAAGAAAGGAAGAGAAGGAGACTGTTTCCAAGAGGGGTAGAGGTAGGAGATGCTGGTAAAAGTTATCTAAATTTAATTTACTTAGCTGTAGGTGAATTAAAGCGCAGTGGGAGATGTGGGAAGTGAGTTGGTGATGAACTCTCATGGATTACCTGGGCGTTAGGGATTAACCAGTTGGGCTTCTTGCAGTGCTGTGAGGGATGTTTCTGACAAGCTGACTTGTTGGTCTGCTTCTGGCTGTCATGAAAGTAGCCTGTAAATAGCACTATCAAAATAATTTTGCAAAATGCCCCCCAAAGAGTTATTACTCATCTCTCTGCTGCTTTTCTTGCTATGAAGGCGGGTATGTGCGTTTTGGAGACGTTCTGCGTTGTGCGTTTCTGGTCTTCTCCAGAAGCAGATATCCTGCCTGAACACAGGACCATTAGTAAGTAGTCACTGTGTCTCCTTGGTGATGGAGATGAGTCTGATCTCTGATGCAAGTGAAGACTTAATCAGAGAGCAGGAGTTTTTTCTATGTCTAGTAATTCCAAGAAAGGATCCAGTTCTCACACTGAAGTCCGTAATTTTCTCTCACACTTGGAGTAGCTTCTAAAATTATTGGTGCAAACAGAGTATTCAACCTTTTCCATCAGTTTTTCAGTCCAGCTTCTGCTGCACGTGACCTTCTCATGAGTACATGAAACACTACAAAAAGCCTTAGTTCAATTCATTTCAATTAATGAACTCAATTCAATTAATTAAATTGAGTTTAATCCATCTTGAATCTTTTTACAAAGACTGTATCTAAAAGAAAAATTAAGCATCTTCAACAATTTCTCTTTCAAAATGTTACTTCTTGGTTTTGGAACAGGAATTTGTTTCTTTTGAAAACAATCCTTGATTTTCATTCCCTACAAAATAGGACCTGCTACAGAGTAGAGGACTAGAAGAAATCTTGAACCCATTACATTACCCTTGGGAACCACAATATATAATTCCATGTATTAATTTCAAGCTTCTACTTAAACATTTACTGGGTTGGGTTTAGGTCTTTTTTTTTTAGGTCTTGACAAGTCTTATGGGGAGACTTAATTCAAGCATTACTTCCTTTGATGGTCAAAACCCTTTTAACCTGAACTTTTTAAAGCCATTTTTTTATCCTCTTATCCTATTAAGGCATCTTCTAGTGCATTTACAGCAGGCAATTATGTCTCTTCTTCATCTTAGTTTTGTTATGGTAAACAACCAAATGCTTTTAATTATTCATAATGAGGGTAGGAGAGTTGCCGTCTTCTTATGAGTCCCTGTTGCCCTGACTGTTGCAGCAGCCCTGTGTTTTCCTGTCCTTAATTTTTAACTGTGGGTGATCAGATTTGTTACTCTGGGTGGAGTTTTTCTTGTCTTGTAGAGTAGCTTTAAAATGTCCTTATTCTTTAATAATTTTTATTCTTTATTCTTATAATTTAACTTCACTAAGTTGGGTGGGAGTGTTGANGTGGAATGTTCTTGACACATCATTTCATTTACTTTTTCAAGTCCCGAGTAGGTATCTTTTAATTGCTACTTAAGTCACGATTATAACTAGTGTTTAGAAGTTTGTAAGAATGAGTAAGAGATGAAAAGTTCTGGTTTTTGTCTCAGCAACTTGAATAAGTACCTTTGTTCGGAGGCAGGAGTTGTTTTGTTTCATTTTGTTTTTCAAAGAGTCATCTTGCCTGTATCTGAACGTTTCTTGTGAACAGCAGAATTTTGTATTTGGGGGATTAACCTAAGTAGTATGTACAGAGTTCTTTTAACACTAAGCTACTGCCAGTAGAAAACTTAGTGCATCTTTGGAAGCACTGAATTTTGTATTGATGATGTGGCATGGAAATGTAGGAAAGCTTTCACAAAATGCAGGAATGCAGGTTATGCTCCATGCTCATGGATCTTCCTTAAATGATGTTCTTAAGTATGTTCAATCAAAAGAACTATAGAGTTAGAGTTAAGTAGTTTTTACAAAAATTGTTCCCTTTTGTTTTCGTTTGTGCTAGGCTTTCAGAGGGGAGAATGGTAATCTGGGAATTAAATGGTTATAAAACCAAACAAAAAGCCAGCCTAAACCCAAAATAAGCATTGTAGTGTTTGGGGTTAGGTTTTTTTTCCTTGTTTCTTTCAAACACAAAAAGGTGCCCTTAATTTCCCACCCTCCCCCCTCCCCCCCCCACACCTCCCCCGCAGTCNCCATCCCGGGTAGTCATTTTAGCAGCTTTCAAAGCTATGAGTCAAAACACAGATTTTAGAACCATAGAATCATTTAGGTTGGAAGAGACCCTTGGGATCATGGAGTCCCATCATCAGCCCTACTCTACAAAGTTCTCCCCTACACCATATCCCTCAACACCACATCTAAATGACTCTTAACCACATACAGGGACAGTGACTCCACCACCTCCCAGGGCAGCCAATTCCAATGTCTGACCACTCTTTCTGTGAAGAATTTTTTCCTAATGTTCAGCCTAACCCTACCCTGCTGCAGCTTGCAGCCATCCCCTCTTGTTCTATTGCTTATTGCCCTTGAGAAGAGACCAGCACCAACCTCTCTACAGTGCCCTTTCAAGCAGTTGTAGAGAGTGATGAGGTCTCCCCTCAGCCTCTTCTGTTTGAAGCATCCAGGGAATAATCAAAGAGAGGTCAGTCTTGACACTGGCTATAGTACAGGAAGTGTTTCTTCATCTTTCCATTCTTGCAGCTTGTGGGTAGCAGCAGTGAGCGATACGGGGATGGCAGTCCCTGAACTGGTTGGTTGGTTGTTCTGCTTCTGGCTGCCAGCCATGAGCAGTGCTGAGTAGCCCTCCCAGCTATGGAGCTGCTGCAGGTGAATGATGCAGGTGCTCCAAGACATTCTGCTTTGAAAGTGGTTTTAGAAACCACAGACTAAATGGACTAAAATACATGTCCTCAACAATTTCTTCTTAAATGGTGTTCTTTTTAATTCTGTACGTTAGAACTCTTTTGGAGAGTGTGTTTGCTCATTCATTCTGTCTTCGTGATTGATACTTATTGCTGTTGGCATCTGTTGTGTCGTTAGGTGATGTTATAATTAATAGTGTCATGAAGTGAGCTACATCCTAATGCAGATTTCCATCCAGAAGATATTTCTTTCCACCTGATCCCTAAATGGAGTCTTGTTTTAGTCAAATAGGATGAATAGTCCATGGCAGAGCAAGACCTAGTTTTTTCCCCGTATCCAAGCAATTTTTTCAGTAGTATACAGAGTTAAAATGTGTGTAATTGTTATAATATATGTAAAGTAGAAATATCTGGGATAATGTAGTTTTAAGCCCTTCAAGATTTGTAATTAGATCCTGTGAAATGTTACATGTCTTTCACTCTTAGAAATCCTACATATCTCTGGGATCTAATTAGTTGCAAACCTTCCGTGCAGGATGAGGGTGACCCAACAGCCGGAGAGATGTAGCGGGAACTTGTAGCTTTCCTTAGAAAAATAAATCACAAAGCCATTCCTCATGTCAAAGAGAATGGAAACGGCTTTAAAATTTACCATTGGCTTCCATGTTTGTAATGCAATAATTATGCCTTGAATTTAGGGCTTTCAAAGTGTTTTCTTTCTTAAGATGTACTGTACAAAAGATTTGGACTGGATTGCTGGGTTTCTACAGGACGGGGAAAAGAGAAGATAAAATATAAACCCCCTTTTCTTTCAAATCTGATCAAAATATATCTTCTTGGCCTGCAACATTCCAGTACTGACAGCTGTCATGATGCTGTTCCTTCCAGCGGTGGCTGTTTAAGAAGGGTTTTCTGTGCCTTCAGCAGGTCAAAGGCCAGTGTTACCTTCAGTATGATTTCTCATGGTGATACATGGTGGGTCTTTTCCAGGCTGGGGTCTGTGTACAGCATCTGGCTGTACACAACCCCTGAACTAAACTGGTGGATGTGCAAGAACGCAGGAGAAACCCAGCTGCTGCTCTGGGAGACTGTCTTTTCCTTGGAAGAAGCTGCGCTTCTAAGAGTCGATTAGTTGTGGTGTTGAGGGATATGGTGTAGGGGAGAACTTGTAGAGTAGGGCTGATGGTTGGACTTGATGATCCCAAGGGTCTCTTCCAACTTAAATGATTCTATGATTCCTAATATTTTAAGGGGTTTTAATCACAATTTATGCACTGCTCTGTGGTGCAGCAAAGTAAACTTTGTGGACCAGCAGTATTTTGTGTATGACTGATGAAGGAGCCCTCAGGAATGGACAGAAACCAGGGGAAGGAGCGGTCTTCATCATACCCGTGTCCTGCAGGCAAAAAAAGCTCCTATTGCCTTTCTGCAGAGCCATGGATTTGGTGCGTGGCAGTTCCCAGTTTAGCTCAGCCTCTGCCAGTGTTGCTGGCAGACCCTCTCCATCAGCTTACCAGCACCTTTACTAATAAACTGCAGGCATAATTACAGCTTGCAACCCTTCATCTTCCCCACTGGAGACCAACCATTTCACCTTTAAAACAATACATAGCCTCTGCCTGCTCCGGCGTTAGGGCAGCCTGTTAATCATGAGCTGCTTCTTGAACCTCTGGTTGTCATCTGGCTGCTACGAATGAGCTGCTCAGATGATATTTTGGTATTCAATTATTTATATTAGCTTGCCAGTTTAAGGTGGCTACTTCTAGTTTGCAGTGTCACAAAGTTTACTGTTCTGTTGCATAGATCTGTTTCTTCAATGGAAAAAAAAGGTAGAGCACACTTATGTGGGTGTATATAAAATACATATTTGTGTATGTTACGTATATATTCTATATGATATATACACAGTTTGTAAACAGCATGATGCAACCTGTGGGTTATTTGTCCATTGTGGACCTGCTGAAAGGTACGTTTATGAAGGAAGTTAATTTTTAAAAATCAATTAAAATGGAACATTGTGTTGAATGACAGAGTGATATTTAGATAGCTCTAGCTAGCATCTGTATTTATTTTGGTATGAGTTCTAGCTCTAAATTTCACTTTAAGGGAACAGAGGTCTTGCTTGGCAAAATTTCCTGTGTTTCATCAAAGAGAGAAGGGACCAGGAAGTAATATTTCCCTATTAAGAGATTTAAAAACATGAGATGCAGTACATCCTAATGTCATCTTGCCCAACAGGGGTATGTGTCGTTCTGTACGCATGAAGATGATTGGTCTTGGGTCCTGCAGGGAGGCAGCATGACCGTGAGTGAGTCCTCAAATGTGGGAGTCCCACCAGGGCTCAGGATTGCTGGACTTGGTGTTCATGTTCATTTGAGTCTTTTTCAAAGGGTGGAAATCGATCAAAAGTGGTTTAACTTCACTGACTTTGGATCCTGTCATAAATGATTTCTGCAGAAAAAAAAAATTGCTCTTAACAATATTTCTTCTAAAGAGACATGAAATCCTGACTCTAGTGAAGACAGAAGGTTTTTCTCCATTGATTCAGTAAGGTCGAG
>VZTM01011680.1:210075-313965 GCA_013400555.1 Jacana jacana
GAGAAACCCAGCTGCTGCTCTGGGAGACTGTCTTTTCCTTGGAAGAAGCTGCGCTTCTAAGAGTCGATTAGTTGTGGTGTTGAGGGATATGGTGTAGGGGAGAACTTGTAGAGTAGGGCTGATGGTTGGACTTGATGATCCCAAGGGTCTCTTCCAACTTAAATGATTCTATGATTCCTAATGTTTTAAGGGGTTTTAATCACAATTTATGCACTGCTCTGTGGTGCAGCAAGGTAAACTTTGTGGACCAGCAGTATTTTGTGTATGACTGATGAAGGAGCCCTCAGGAATGGACAGAAACCAGGGGAAGGAGCGGTCTTCATCATACCCGTGTCCTGCAGGCAAAAAAAGCTCCTATTGCCTTTCTGCAGAGCCATGGATTTGGTGCGTGGCAGTTCCCAGTTTAGCTCAGCCTCTGCCAGTGTTGCTGGCAGACCCTCTCCATCAGCTTACCAGCACCTTTACTAATAAACTGCAGGCATAATTACAGCTTGCAACCCTTCATCTTCCCCACTGGAGACCAACCATTTCACCTTTAAAACAATACATAGCCTCTGCCTGCTCCGGCGTTAGGGCAGCCTGTTAATCATGAGCTGCTTCTTGAACCTCTGGTTGTCATCTGGCTGCTACGAATGAGCTGCTCAGATGATATTTTGGTATTCAATTATTTATATTAGCTTGCCAGTTTAAGGTGGCTAGTTCTAGTTTGCAGTGTCACAAAGTTTACTGTTCTGTTGCATAGATCTTTTTCTTCAATGGAAAAAAAAGGTAGAGCACACTTATGTGGGTGTATATAAAATACATATTTGTGTATGTTACGTATATATTCTATATGATATATACACAGTTTGTAAACAGCATGATGCAACCTGTGGGTTATTTGTCCATTGTGGACCTGCTGAAAGGTACGTTTATGAAGGAAGTTAATTTTTAAAAATCAATTAAAATGGAACATTGTGTTGAATGACAGAGTGATATTTAGATAGCTCTAGCTAGCATCTGTATTTATTTTGGTATGAGTTCTAGCTCTAAATTTCACTTTAAGGGAACAGAGGTCTTGCTTGGCAAAATTTCCTGTGTTTCATCAAAGAGAGAAGGGACCAGGAAGTAATATTTCCCTATTAAGAGATTTAAAAACATGAGATGCAGTACATCCTAATGTCATCTTGCCCAACAGGGGTATGTGTCGTTCTGTACGCATGAAGATGATTGGTCTTGGGTCCTGCAGGGAGGCAGCATGACCGTGAGTGAGTCCTCAAATGTGGGAGTCCCACCAGGGCTCAGGATTGCTGGACTTGGTGTTCATGTTCATTTGAGTCTTTTTCAAAGGGTGGAAATCGATCAAAAGTGGTTTAACTTCACTGACTTTGGATCCTGTCATAAATGATTTCTGCAGAAAAAAAAAATTGCTCTTAACAATATTTCTTCTAAAGAGACATGAAATCCTGACTCTAGTGAAGACAGAAGGTTTTTCTCCATTGATTCAGTAAGGTCGAGAGTTCACCTAAAGGCTTTCTCTTTTTTCTTTTTTTTTTTTCTTTTTTTCTTTATCTTTCTCTGTCTTTCTCTCTCTTCGTTTCTCTTCCCCTTTCTCTTCCCCTTTCTCTTCCCCTTTCTCTTCCCCTTTCTCTTCCCCTTTCTCTTCCCCTTTCTCTTCCCCTTTCTCTTCCCCTTTCTCTTCCCCTTTCTCTTCCCCTTTCTCTTCCCCTTTCTCTTCCCCTTTCTCTTCAAATTGGATGTCGTGCATATTACCTTTGAAATTATGCACCACAGCACTAAAGAAAGTGCTGGTGGCTGCATTAGAGCCACTTAGATCTGTCAGCCTGCAGAAGAGCCCTCATCAGAGAAATACAACATCTAAGGTTAAAGACGACAAGTGCAGAGCGTTAGTTTTTGGTAAAGAAATGCACACATTCTTTCATGCCTTGTAAACTCCTGCGGTGCTTGTCTTTACTGACAAAGCATATGTGTGTTTGTTGGGGTCATTTCTATGTGTTGAAACCTGCTTGAGTTCCCTAACCAGGCAGACCCTAATTCGAGCATTGTTGCAACATCCTTTATTAATTTCTGGTGAAAAATATGGCTGCTTTTTCTTCACTGAGGGAGCATGTTTTTTATTTCACTGTATTAAAATGGAACCCAAACCACCCGTAATACCTTAAAGCAAAGTCCATAAAACAATCCCTTTAGGATGTGTGAAGTCAGGGTACCTGCAAAGCATTTAAAATCTAAGCCTGTTCTTTACTGAGAAGACTGGAGAAAAGAATAAGATGATTTTAATTTCTTCTTCAAAGCTACATATAGCAAAAGGGGTTTAGTAGAGAATAATAGAGTCCATTCCATTTTTTTGCTTAACTGACTGGATCTTTTTTTACTTGAGTCAGAAATACAGTAATGAATAAGAAATTTGCATTAGAAAAAAATCTTGACCCAGCACAAGGGTCCTGCAACATTTTCTTGCCTCAACAAAGCAGATTCGACCTCTGGCTGTGAGCCAGCAGGAACCTCTGAGACAGATGTGTTAAACTCAAAACAAAAGAGGGACTTTGTCATCCTGTGCATCGGAGTCTGCGAGTCTGGAAGAAATGAGGCTGTAGTGTCTTGGAGAATGGGTGAGGGACTGGGAGCAGAAAGTTCAATATTGAGCTGCTCTAGAGGAGTAATTTATTATTAAGGTTATTTTACAGTATTCATAAAGCCCTTGTATGTTGTTCCACAGACGTTTCCTTTAAAATCATGTACTTGAAATAGTAATTATTAGTGGGTCTCTGAGTTCTGTGAGCTTATTTTTGTATTATTTCAAAAAACACAACACGAGCTGCAGCAGAAAGCTGGAAATATTGAAAAATCTTATTGGCACTTTATTGATTCTGCATCTTGGATTTTTGCAATTAAGAATTTTTATGTGACAACTGTCAGTATTTCTCTGAGGAACTGGATACCTTGCAGTCTATTCCTGTCAATTAAATGGAGTGTTTGCTTGTTCATTGATTGTGCAAGATCTCTTTATTCTTTTGTTGCCCAGTTTAGCTTTGATCATCTCCAGTGTTTTCATCTGGAATCAGTGCAAGCTTTCTTGATGCTTAGCAGGTATATATGCTTGGAATAGGGTGGTTATGGTTTATGATACTTGATCTTCCAGAGCATAAAATAATATGATATTTTTGCTTTATTTTAAAAATGTAAAAGAAAATGTAAGGGAGTTTTCCAAGATTGTGTTGACTGCATAAGAAATGGTTAATTATGTGACCTACATGCTGTGTCTCAGACACCAGCCTGCTCAGTGGTCTGTGATAAAAGACCTTATTAAATACTGTAATGATTTACGTATGTCTGCAGACAGATATAACCTTTAAAAAGGAAAAACATAAAGACAAGCGAAAGGAAACTGCTCAAAACCAAGTCCTGTAGGCTCAGCAGAAGAAATTAGTAGCACAGATTTAAATCATCAAGGCAAACATACTCTAATGAAGATGAACTCTGATGTTCATGGCGGCTACCAACAGCTGTGTGATCTGAAAAAAAATTAGTCTGTGGTTTTATTTAGTTTGTTGTTCAAACTGATGTGCTAATCCATTTCTCCCTGTAATGGGATCTTTTCTACCCATGCCCTTATGGTCCATCCAGTTTCCAATACTGCTCTGCCATCAGTCACGTGTAATTGATCTCTTGTCCTCTGTTTAGTAGGGGGTTGTATTTGCTTTGGGTTTCTTGATTATTTTAAATTATTTTTAAGGTACATGCTTAGTACCACACGAGGCAACAGCTAGAGTGTGGTATGTGCTTATGTGCAGACGTATATAACACAGTTCTGCCTTCCTGTCAAAGCTTCTTCAGGAGTTCCTCCTGGAAAAGCTGTAGCAGAGCAGAACCCTACCCTCTGGTGAAGGTGTAGCGATGCCAAAGAGCAGAAGTGCGATCCACGGTTCATACATTCCCTCAAACCTAAAGCCCCCCAGCTTTAGGCGATGTTTGAGGCCAGAGCTGCTGCACTGAGGGAGCTTTACAGCTTTTTGCAGAGTTTGGATTACGGCATTTATGAGTTTGGTTCTTTGGCTACAGATCATTAACCCTGAAACATTAATTGGATTTGCAGCCATGCAAATGTACGTTCCTGGAGCAGTGGTGTCTCTGTTTTCATTGCTGTTCACCTCTTTTCCACGGTGCAGTGTGTGATAAGGTGGCCTTTCCCTCCCTGTGTATTTTCTTTGCACGATGTCCTGCCTCGCAGGAGATGTGAAGTCTCCAGTCAAGATGAAAACACAAGATTATTGACATGCCATGGTTTTAAAGACCTTTTTTCATTCACTTCTCTCAGACACACAGTGCTTGTGGTAGTATCTTTGATCTTCCCAATCCCAACCAGCAGTGATCCAAATGCAGTATACAATTCCTTAAGCTCTTTCATCCTGCTGTATTTGTCAAGTGTCCTTGTTTTTCTTCAAACCTGTTTTTCTTTGCCAGTTCTTGGAAGGAGTCTGTGGACAAGGAGATTATATATATATATGTATATATATATATAAAAAATATCTTTATTCAGATATAGTTATTTAAATCATCATTTTTAGAGTTTTGATTTTAAGATAAAGCTGAAGGTCTGACCAGGCACATAAAACCGGAAGATTTATTGTTGTAAGATAGTACTAATAATGTATAATGTGATACAAGGGTTATTTGCTTATTCTGTACCGGAGAAAAGAAATCAGGTGTACTACTGTAAGCCAAAAGTTGGTAGCTGGATTACTTTGAAATTATGATTGGGCCAATAACTATGATTTGCCATTAATTATCTGTGAGCCTCGAGTAAAAGTACTTAACCAGCTGGCATTACCAGGAATGTGTGTTTTGCTGAGCTCATAGACTCTTAGTCAAGGAGAGCCGGGCTCTGGTTTTCAGCTTGGCTTGCTTTGACTTTGGATGTTAGTTCCAGGAGAAAAGAGGGTGCATTAGCAAAGTTCTTCCAGGTCAAAGGAAGCACTTTGTCTCTTGGCTAGTAGGTGTCATGGTGGGAGCTGGGGAACCATGATGCTGTATTACTGTGCTAGAGAACTAAGCAGTTCCGCTGTGGTGGCTAACTCAGCTAGCCCTGGTGTAAGAATTAGGTCATACCTGACTGGAGACACTGGGTGGAATCTTTTTGCTGGGTTTTATGCTTTTTTTGTTTTAAAAAGAACTTCTTTTAAGGGGGGTGGGATTGTTTAGTTTGAGGAAGAGGAGGCTGAGGGGAGACCTCATCACTCTCTACAACTGCTTGAAAGGGCATTGCAGAGAGGTTGGTGCTGGTCTCTTCTCACGGGCAATTAGCGATAGAACAAGAGGGAATGGCTGCAAGCTGCAGCAGGGTAGGGTTAGGCTGGACATTAGGAAAAAGTTTTTCACAGAGAGTGGTCAGTCAGTGGAATGGGCTGCCCAGGGAGGTGGTGGAGTCCCCATCCCTGACTGTGTTTAAGAGTAGATTAGATGTGGTGTTGAGGGATCTGGTGTAGGGGAGAACTTGTAGAGTAGGGCTGATGGTTGGACTTGGTGATCCCAAGGGTCTCTTCCAACCTGAATGATTCTATGATTCTAACAATAAGACATGAAGTGGATCTTTTATAATACAGTCGCTGGCAAAATGCAGAGACAGACAGACAGACATGTGTGCACATACTTCCACCACTCCCACCCCCCAGCTCTGTGTGTAAGTACTCCTATTTTACTGATGGGGAGTGAACCAGGGTATGTGTCACGTGTTCCTCTGAGTCCTCACATTTTCTTGTGCTGAAGTCTGGATGGAGGTCTGCCATCATTTTGGAGTCATGCCAGCACATATATATATTTGGTTGATCAAGAAGTAGAAGGTGTTTGGTCTTTACACATGCTTTGAGCAGAAGAATGTTTTCTGTATGTGTATACTCAGGAAACTCATGTGTTGCCTTGTGGGGGAGGTGTTGAGTCTTTCTGGGGTTTATTGAGAGGGTTTTTTGTTTGCAGTGAATCTTTGGGAAATAGGCTTGTTTTGGTGAAGGTGTTCTGAAGCATTTTATGTGGGTTATGGTGAGGGCTTCTTGTAAAACACACAAACAAAAACTTGCCAGGTGCCAGGATGCAATGAGGTTTCTCATGTCTACCTGGCTTGGAAGCACCAAGAGGGAATGAAAGCAAGGAAGCCAGCCAAGCCCTTCCGTGGAAGGGAATATGGAGGATGGACAAGTGTCCCTTTCAGCTCACTCCACGTCAGGACAGTGGGCTGAGAAAAGAAAGAAGTACAGTAGGTGCTGACTCTGGAGACTTACAAACCTAGAATAAAAAAGGCCAGGAAAACAACACCCTAGCAGTTTGCTATCTTTACCAGTAAGAGATTTCTGATTGTCTTTCCCCACCCCTTTTTTTTTTCTTTTTTGTTTTTTCCTTTTCCTCTGTTCAGTGCAATGACTCTATTTACCTTTGTGTTGGGAAAGCAGCTAACAAATTGCAGGTGTGGTTGAGATATGAAGAGTAATGAGGAGACAATATGCTTGTTGTATATATTTAGCTCTTCATCTCTCTTTGGATGATTTAGAAAATGTTCCTCCCCGCTAGTATTCTGTTATTCCATTTAATATTGAAGTAGTTGTAAAAACACCGTTTCTTCTAGCACAGTAAAAATCTGTATTTTAAAAGCTTGCAAAGATAAATATTTAATAACCCAATGGGCATTGTAGCACTTTCAGCAAGATTCACGAGCATCTGATGTGCCAAAAACAATTCTGCAATCTTGAGATTAGATGGCCTTAATAATTGCTAAGAAATGGGTATTTCAGTATCTCGTGTAGCCCTGAAGTGAAGAGCACCCTTGAGTGGTGACCTCTCCTTTGTTTCCTCTTTCACCTTCTCCTTCATCTCCCTTTAAAATCTTGAAAGTTGGTGCTTTTGTGGGTTTCCAGCAGAGCTGGGTCAGGAAGCAGCAGCGTAGGAGAATTTGCATATTACTTGCCTTGCTTGCAAAGCAAAGGAAAAAAAAATATATTAAAAAAAAAAATACTTCCACAAAAAAATCTGGCTTTAATTTTTTTATCCACACTTGCTAAAGGGTTTCAGGCGATTTGCAGAGTGTGTTTGCTGTCTGGTGCCTTAGATGAGAGGCATCATTAGTGACTCATTAGCCCCTCGGTTCAAGAAGGACAGGGAACTGCTTGAGAGAGTCCAGGGCAGGGCTACCAAGATGATGAACGGAGTGGAGCATCTCCCATACGAGGAAAGGCTGAGGGAGCTGGGTCTCTTTAGCTTGGAGAAGAGGAGACTGAGGGGTGACCTTATTAACGTTTATAAATATGTAATGGGTGAGTGTCAGGAGGATGGAGCCAGGCTCTTCTCAGTGACATCCAATGAAAGGACAAGGAGCAATGGGTACAAGCTGGAACAGAGGAGGTTCCACTTAAATATGAGGAGGAACTTCTTCACAGTGAAGGTGAGGGAACACTGGAAGGGGCTGCCCAGGGAGGTTGTGGAGTCTTCTTCTCTGGAGACATTCAGAACCCGCCTGGACATGTTCCTGAGTGATCTGATCTAGGTGTTCCTGCTCCGGCAGGGGGATTGGACTAGATGATCTTTCAAGGTCCCTTCCAATCCCTGATATTCTGTGATTCTGTGACTCAATGGAGCAGGCACCGGAGGTATGAGGGGCAGACCCTTAGCTGGGGTTTCTGCTTGGTGAAGTGGGCTGGATGGGTGCGCTGTGCAAGCTGAACAAAGGTTGAAGGAGAAGTTTTATAGTGAAGGAAGGAAGGAAAAACTCATTAAACTTTTTACTCGCTGGTGAATTTTATTCCTCCCTTAGTTTGCCAAAGCTGACATATTATGCATATTTAAAACACCTTGGTGTTTTGGGGTCTTTTTTCGAGGACGGAGGTTCCCAAATGGCACACCAGCGATGGTGCATGAGCTTGATCTACTCTCTGACTTCACAGCAGTTTTTAGAAGGCAGCAAGTGAATATTCAGTGCCTGCTTTTGAACTCTGGAGCTGATTTATTTACTGTGTCTCAAGAAGAGGGGCAGCATGGACCTGCTGTTGCTGCTTCTGGGCTGTGTGCCCATGTGGGCAGGGTCCCATTGGAGGCAGCAGGGCTCCTAGTTATCACCAGTTCTGGCTTTTTCTGAGTGGCTCCCAGGACCCTTGCCCTGCCTGCCTTCCCAAGAGCCGTGGGATGCTGCTGGCAGCAAAGAATCCTCTGTGGCACATGGCAGCAGTGCTGGACAATCAGTGTTGGTCTTTGCAAGGTCAAAATTGCACTGACTGACTAAGAGGGAACTGGATTGACTGAGGAAATTGCAAGTTAGTTCACCAGAACAATGTAGCATTTCAGAAGAAATGCATGAATAACACTGAAGGAAGCTGGGTACCAAGGACTGAGCCCAAACTGACATCCATACCTGATCTGTCTTGGCAGGGGGAGGCTTGAGGTGAAAGAGATGTTATACTATGGCAGATTTTCAGTTGTTAGTTGTAAATTTTCTCACTTCTACTTTTTGAACTTGGGCCTGCTGAGTCCTGCACTTCTCTAGGAGGCATCATGGCTAGCAAGGAGGATCTGGGTGTAAGAAGTGACTGCAACTTGATGTCCCTGTTGGTGCCCTGTCTAATCACTGACTCAAGCAAAGAGTTGCAGGGTAACCAAGCTCAGAGATGGGATGTCATTTCGTTTGGCTTTGTTCAGTGGTGGTACCATTTGCTACACTAACTACTTAGAAGAGAGCAGGTATTTGGTGTGGGATCGTTCAGGACCTGTTATTGCTGAACCATTAGGGACCACCATAAATGTTTGGTGCCTCCTAAGGAGCCACCCCAGTAGGTCTCTCAACGTGAGAATGAGATATACCCATAATGTTCTCCAGAGGAAATCCTGGTCTCATAGACAAACTCCCATTGACTTAGTGCAAGGTCTCTATTTCCCCCACCGTAAAGCCTGAGAGCAAATGTGTGAGGTTTTTTCAGAATTCAAGTTTTTTATTCTTTACCCTAGGGAAGGTAGGGTAGAGATGATGCCACTCGGTTTCTTCCATTTTTGTTTTGTTTGCAAAAAGTACCATATGTGCAAAGTAATGTCGCCTTGGCTTGTTCTGCCAACTGAGTGCTCTGGTTGGCTAAACATCCTTCTGCTAAAAAACTGTATAATTAGATTGTTTTATTTTAAAGGTCATTTTTAATTTCTTCTAGGGAAAAAAAAAAAAGCCTGCTTTCCTCTTCAGATAGCTTATCATTCTATTAGTGCTTGGAATTTGTTATTGTTTGCCACCTTAGTTAAACTTACTGTAGAAATGATTACTGTAAATCACAAAATATTTAATTTTCTGCTTAAAAGCCAGACAGATACACTGAGTGTGAATCTCACAATAGACATAATCCGATTGTATTTTCTTTCTTTTCAATTGGAGCTCTAGAATAGTAGCTAAAATTTCAGTTCTACCGTGTCTGTATTTGTGCTTTTTCTTTTATTTCTCTGTGGTTGTGTGTCCTACTATTTACTGCTCCCTTGTTTCCTCCTTTATATTAATCAATGTATTTTACTGTAAAGAATTCCTTAACCTCCACAGCTACCTTCCCTGGCAAGTCATGTGTTCTTCTTTGTTCCTTTGAATGTTTTCACTTTGCCATTCTCAAATTCTATTTTAATATATTTATCTTTGAGTGCAAGCTCATCTACAAAGCCTTGATTTTGTTCTCCTTGCCGGGGATCTTTAATTTTAATTGACTGTTTTCTGTTGTGTGACAAGATTTCCATAGCTGGATACAGCAGTGTATGGAGTGCTCTGATACACGTTCAGGTATTTTCTGTTTTCTTTCTAGTGCTTTGCCGTGCGATCTCTGGGCTGGGTAGAAATGGCAGAAGAAGATCTTGCTCCTGGAAAAAGCAGTGTTGCTGTCAACAATTGCATCAGACAACTCTCTTACTGTAAAAACGACATCAGAGACACCGTTGGCATTTGGGGAGAGGTAAGAAAGGGGGGAACTTGCTGGAACATCCTCCTCATGTCATAAAACCTCTTGAAATAACAACTCTGTAGGCAAATATGTCCATGCTGTGTGTTTGGAACTTCCCTATCCCATTTGTCACTGCTGGAAAATGTAAAAGGGTTCAAGGAAAGCGTTGATGAAAAGTGTTCCAAACTTTTCAGGATAGCAGGTGCCACAGAGATATCGTTTTTGCATTTACACCTATATGAGTGCACAGCTGTGCAACAGTGTTGGGGCAAACAGTTGAAATCGGTGGAAGTCTTTCTCCTGACCAGAGGTTTGAGAGCAGTGCTTTGGAACAGCATTTTTACATGTTTCCCAGTGACAAAGGGCTTCAAAGACAGCTTAAACCAGTGTGACCCGTGCTTCTGAAATGTTTGAGAAAATTGAGACTGATGGATGGACAGATGGCTTATTTTAAGATGATTATTTTATCAGTGTTTCAGAAAGAAATTAATTTTATGTCATCAGTCTGTCTGTTGGTTCCTGTCCAATAACTCCTGAATCTGTTCACCACTGTCATCCAATTTTGAAGGATGCCAAATTTCCACACACTGAGGGAAAAACAGAGCCCAGCTCTTGCTTTCTTGGTTTGGTGATGGGTCAGTACACCTTCATCAGCTGAACTGTGTGAGCTCTGTTTGAATCGACAGCAAGGACAGGACAATGCTGTGGGAGCACAGGGAGAAATGTGGGATGTACAGAGGAAATAGACAAACCCATAGAAAAACACCTTTGTTATTTGATTGATCATGGAGTAACTTAAACTTCAGCTAAATCTTATACTCAACCTCTCTCCTGACTCGCTTTCAGGAGGGTTATGCTGATATGGTGTTACTGACAAGATCTGGGTGCAAAGCTGACTTAAGAATGAATCTTGTTACCTTCACGGGCATCTGTGTGATCTAAGAGAAACGGCACCTCCAAACAGAAGAGGAATTAAAAGAAACACTTGTCTGTTTCAGTAAAAAAAATTAGGAAAAATATCCTTTGGTCTCCCAAATTATTGTTACAGTCTAAGGCTTGTGTTTGGTGTCCTGGCAATAACCATAACAAAGCATATATTCTCCAGAGGAGCAACTGGGAGAAAGTCCCCGTTTAAAAATGAAAGTGATGTTTTAAAAGACACAGTTAGGGTGCTCTATCCATTTAAAGTCATTTCAGAAGGAGGATTTTTTTTTAATGTAAGGAATGTATGTACATATAAATGAAGAAGATAACACTGATCTCCTTTTTCCGTACTCCTGGGAACAGTTTTATTTAGTTAATATGGCTGGAGAAGCAATTAGAGATGCGTCAGTCATGCACTTAGGACTTCCTGCTGACCCCAGAAGGGAAAAAACCACTCTCTCTACATGTGTGTAATCCTATCCATTTTTCAGATGACAGAATTTTGATCACCTTGAAATATATAATTTACTTTGAAATCATATGCTTTATTTTGCTTTCAGAGTTAATGTTCGTGTTTTTCTGTGTTTCTCTCTGTCAATCCCATTGTTCGTTGTTGGAAAGCCTTGCAGGTCAGCAAGGTTTGGCCTTTTCAGGCCAAACTGGTAAAAGTTCCATTCTTGAATGGAAGTTTAAATTATGAATGGTATTGATTTAAAAAAAAATAATTAAAAAAAAAGTCTGACAAAACAATCGAGACGGTGTGCTTGAATAGGTGAAGTAAGTCATCTTCTTGAAATAAATCATTAAAACCACACCTTTTTTCTGGCAATGTAATGCTTGAAGATTGCAGGAGGCACATTTTAGAGAGGAATCTGAAAAAATGGGTGCTAGTCACTGACATCAGATGAAGCACCTAGAGCAGAAACCAGTTATGAAGTCAGAACTGATGACTGTAGATAGAGGTTTTAAGATAGCCTCAAGGTTCATTTTAGCTAGAATGTAGTGAAAGTGAAATTGGGAGTAGGAGTCACCCCAAGTTTTCATCATTTAGGGGAAAAAAAAAAAAAAAAAAGGCAAAATCCAAAAATCTCTCCACTCTCTGGGTAAAATCCTGACTCTGCAGCAGCTTTGTCACTGGCTCAAATTTGGCATTTCATTCTCTCTTCTCTTCCCCAAAGCAAATTCTCTGTAAATTTCTAACTTCCACAGCTCTGTAAAATCTTAAGAAGAAAAACACGACTCATCTGCTTGTCTTGCTACTTTGCCATGTGTTACATTCCTGTACAGTACAAAATCACTTACATGGAGAAGATAGGCTGTTGGTATTGACCTACATACCACAGTATATAACAATTCCCTGGGTATATAACACCGCTGGGACTGTGCCTTTCTCTTCTTTATTCCTTTATTCCCTTTTCCTGAGTGGCTCTTCCAGTGAGAGCCACCTTCATCTTGGACCATCAGGTCTCTGCCTTTCTTTCAGCAGTCTGAGACACTGAGGTCTATCTTCAAGCTCCCAGTCTGTCCCATGTTTTGTTCCATGCAGTGTTTTCATCTCTAAAATAGCTTTTGTGTAATAAGGCAACAAAACTTAGCAAAATATATTGCTTCTGGCTGCGGCCAAGCTATCCCTTGAGCGTTGCAAGGATAATTTCCTGTGACTTATGTTGCTTCTCTGCCCATCCTCCAATCTTTTCCAGCTAATTTGGATCCCATTTTATTACCATAATCCCAGTCTATTTTGCACGATGAACAGATTTTACCTTCTTACGATAATCTCTTTCTGGAATAAATACATAAGTATAAAACGGGTCCAGTAACAGCAATCTTTGTGACACTTGGTAACGTTCTTCACACAAGCTGGTTACTGCTTCTGACCCCCCAGCAAATCTCTCACCCATTTTCTTTGCAATGACTCTGTTCCCTGTTTGGTTTCCTTTGTCACCCTGCTCTGCCTGCTGCCATCCTGGCTTTGTGTTTTAGTTCCCGCGCTGCTTTCCCTGCGTGCTGCGAGCAGCGCGGTGCTGCTGATTCACCCCCTTTACACCCCAGGTGATCGCAGCTACATCTGTGCCTGCTTCCCGAGGAGCAGCCCATATATCTCCAGCCTTGCATCTCGGCCACAGCTGCACTTTTTCCATCAGGCAGAATGTTCTTGTGTTGGCAAAGCCTGTGTCCCCTTCCTCTCACAGCCTTCTTGGTGCCACCGCTGTGTCACAGCTTCCCCCTTGAGTCCCCGTGTAGGAGATTTTTGGGGAGGGAGAGGTGGTCAGCAGCACCTGCCCCTTGCTGCCTAGCTGGGAAATACTGGATGCAGCCTCTTCCACGATGGTGTGAATGTGTGTCTTAGACACAAAATTAAATGGCATTTAAAACTTAAAGCCACTGTAACCGAGCAGGAAGAGGGATTCTATGTCACCGAGGTGAAGAAAAAGGTCATTTTTGAAACACGTGTCAGTGGGAAGTCACCCCCTTTCCTTTCTATCTGTTCATTTATAGATTCTGGCACAATAGACAGGAAACAAATTGCTCTATATTTAGCTGATGGTTCCATTCTTCTTATTATTCTTATCAGCAGGAGCTTGTTTTATCTCTTGGCAGTAGGTCCGTGACCATTTCCATGGGATCCCGCAGTCCTTAGAGTAGTTGTACAGCCTCTGAGAAGGGAGCTGGTCTCTGTGACAGAAGAGGCAGCAGACCTTTTGCAAATGGTAACCATAGGAGGAAGATTAGCATCTGTGAATTAGCATCAAAAGGAAAATTGCCTCTAAATTTCTTTCCTCTAGGGGGAAAAAAAGCATTCTCCTTGTTCTTACATGCCAGAAGAATTAGAGAGAAAGCCTGGCTCCAGGATTCTGCAGTCATTGGCAGAATTCACATTCATGTCTTAATGCTAGGTTTTCCCCTTTAATTAATCTTTCTTCCAAGAGTATCTGGGAATTCCTTTGACACTTACAAATTGCTGTCTGTGCCCATGACCTGTTGGTTAATGTTTGTGGAAACAAAGCATATTGTTTGGAGGAAGAAACTCTGCCTTAAGAGTACGGGTTTCAATGTGAGCCTTTACTGTTAATGCAGTTCTTGATGTAATAAGTTTGGAAGAATTTACTTGAGGAAGGATAAACATGTAATTTGTTGAATAACTCAGTAGCTTGAGGTTGAATGAGTCAAACAGTTGCCTTTAAAAGGCATCAAAGCCTTTTGTGATAGTTTAAAAGTTACAGTTGTAGCAAGATAGTATCTTATACTCTCTTAGATCTTTTTCACACCAGAAATAAATGAACTTGTTTTCAGTTGCTCCTGGAACAAACTGAAATGTGAAACAAATGAAGAGCATGCAAGCCTGAGCAGCACAGGCATAACACCTTGATGCCAGGTAGTTTGAGAGGGGGATGTACTGTGTAACTGTACTTTCTCTGGAGTTGCAGGGCAAAGACATGTACCTGATCCTGGAAAATGACATGCTGAACCTGATTGACCCCATGGACCGCACAGTTCTTCATTCGCAGCCCATCGTCAGCATCAGAGTCTGGGGTGTGGGGCGCGACAACGGCCGGTGAGTCTCCCCTCTCCTTACCCCCCTGACTCCGTGCTATTCCTGTCTGCTGACACTGAGTACACGTGTGCCTGGAGCCAGTTTGGTATCACAGCTATTTGATTGAGTAATTGTGTCCCAGGGGCTGTGAGAGGATGGGTAAATTCATCTTTTTTGTTGTTGGTGGTGGTGGTGTTACTTTTAAAAATCTCTGCTTTTCGTAATTTATCACTTCCGTGCTGTTTTGCTAACCCTGCACTGAGCAAACCTTTCAGATAATTCAGCCAGGTGCATAAAACTGCATACACAACACTATTCTGTTTTTCAGATACTTTTTAATATACATCTGTTTTTATAAGTTGTCCTGTAGTATGTTTCTCCTGGCTATGTGAAAGCGTGTCTCCCTCCTGGTCCAAGTTAAATGTGCCGCTTACCCTCTGACTGTATGCACGTGTTTCCACTTTCTTGAAGTACTTGATTTGATGGAGAAAGAAGTTGGCTTGAGGGAAGAGTAATGGTTTGAAGCCATTGCAACTACTTAATGATCATGGTGCAAGAAAATTCCTAAGGGTGTTGCAGAAAACTCAGCTTTGTCCTCAAAGCCTGTGAGCTGAAGTTCTTCCCTGCCATAGGGAGCAAGCATGAGTGTGAGCTGAAGGCCTTCCTGCCATGGAGCCAGTCTTTCCTTCGCTGTGGTTCCTGACTGGTCTTCTCTTGGTAGTATCCTTCTTTGTCATATAACAATGCTGTGGGAACAGGGTTGTCAAAGGTGACTTAATTAGAGCAGGGCAGTGAACTGTCTCCCTGCACCATTCAGCGTTTGGATGTATTGAAAACGTTGCCATTCACGTTGAGTAATTCCAGGATCCTGGCACAGTACCCATCCTGACACGTGGGGAGTACGGATTGAGTAACGCTAATGAGCTGCTGCTTTTGTGTCCATGTTTGGTTATTATTTGCAATAGTAGGGTTGTTTGGGTTTCTTGCCTCTGACTTTTGATGGGAAATGTCATTTTGGACCTGAAAAATCTTTCTCAGCAAGAGATTTTCTGAAACTTCTTTAGTACCTCAAAGTTACTGATTGTCACTGGCTAAATTGCAGGGGCCTTGGTGGACTAGATGACCTTCAAAGGTCCCTTTCAACACGAACTATTCTATGATAAGTGTTTCTCTTTCCATCTTTCTAATTTTTTTTACTTCTTTAAATGGCTGATGGTTGGGGTGAGCTCTTTTTCTTTACTGCTTTTCACTTCACTGGTGCAGATTTTTGACATCTAAAAGGGACAAATCCATTTTGAGATGGTGGGAAGTAAAAAGGTTTTAACTTCTTATGAATAAACTATTACAGTGCTTTGTTTGCCTCAGAAAATGAGTGCATTGGACATTTCCCTTCAAATCAGATTTTGTAGTAGCTTGCTCAGGAAATAAACAGAGCATCTGAAGAAGTGCCTAAATGCAACACAGCTTTTCAGAGTAGAGGAAGCCAGCTTTGCCTTTTGTTAATATTTTTTGAAGCATTTATAGTGCTTTTTTCACATATTTACATTTCTTTGGAAAATGGTATCATTGCATTATGATGCTTATAAAATAAGATAAATAAGTCACATTTCTCCAGGCTGGGTACCTGCTTCTTCTAAAGACAGAACTGGTCATAGAAACATCAACATGGAAAGGTGACATTTAAGAGAAATGTGCCTTTTGCAGTCATCTGACCCCAAGAATGTGATAAGCTTTCAGTGAAATGTATCTAGGGGTGGGAAGCAATAGCAAACTCTCCTAGAGTTAAGCCCAGAAGGACAAGAGTTGATGGAAAAGGTTGTTGTGTCTGATCTGAGCAAGCAACATACAAGACACAGGAAAATGCATCTCTGATCCCCCTCCTGCCCTTTTTCATTCCATATCTGGGGACCAAAGATGAATTCTAGTGCTGTTGAGACTTCTGCAGAAATTCAGGTTTCTATTAAGGGGAGGGGGGGAAATAATTATGGAGTACGTGGGAGAATTGCGTATCCAAGCTGAAAACCAAGAAACAAAAACCCTCCCAAACCCCCAAACAAACTGAGGGTTCTCTTCCTTTGTCATAAAAGGTAGAAGATTCCTTTGCTGTTTTCCTGATAAGAGATTTTGTGACAGTGACAATACAGAGAACATGACAGAGCAAACAAACTCATTTTTTCTCACTTTTCTACCATCAGAAGTGGGAGTTGGCCTTTCTGTGTTGAAAGTGAATGTTTCTGGAGATCATGACTTTTCATGATTGGTTGCTGTAAATAACAGCAAGAAATAGTTTATTGAAGGTTTAATATATAAACACACAATCAAAACCAGCCTTAATATTTCATTTTCTGCCACAATAATGTTCTTAGCCACTTCCATTGGAATCTGATTTTTTCAGAAGTTTGATAAGAAGTTTGATTTCAGAGCTTTCCTATTTTTAGCCCTTCGTAAGAAATTTAATTTGTTTAACATTTTATTGAGCCATTTAAAAAATAAGGTTGTAGGAACAGCAGTGTAGCCATTATTTGTAAATAAACTCTGACCGCATGTGATACCAAATAGCAGAAGATCCAAAAGAGAAGCAGAAAGAACTAACTTAAAGAGCGAGTAACCAGATGTACAATGTGTTTTGGGCACGGAGAGGTTCAGTGTAGGAAGAAACATGCTTTGAAGGGCAGCATAAATGATGTAGCACTTGCTGAAGAAGCACTAACACACAAGAAAAAAGCATTTGGTGACAGAAGAACCCGAGCTGAGAAAACCATATTGTTGAGCTGGAAATGGCAGTGCCTCTCTTTGCATGTTGACGTTAGCATGCAGTGCTTGGGCTCATCCTGGTAAGATTACTTACTGGTCCTGAGGTGAGAAACAGCAGAACCATTCATTGACTGCAAAATCAACTCTCCCTGGTTATGAGTTTGCCATCACCAGAGAAAAGTAAGGGAATCGCACTGCTGCTTTGGTGGATTCATTGTCCAGAAAGTTGATGAAATCCCCGTTCCTGGGAGGAAGCTCCTGCAGAAGGTGTTGGACATGAATTTTATTCATTAGCTACATCTTCTGGTCCGAGAGCCTGCATAATAAAGCATATTGAATTTCTTGTAAAAGGCGGTGTTTCAATTTTAAAATATTTTAAAACTGTTTATTTTCCTCTATTTGGAGTTATTTGAACTCCATAATGATCTGCAGGCCCTCCTTTTAAACTCTGTTTTGCTTCTAGTAATCTATTTGAGTAGATTTTGCTTTGGAAGATGAAGAGGTTTTCTAATAACACCCGACCAGATGAGTTTCTAAGCCATGGCGTAATGAAAGATTGATGAAATACAGAGATCTGCTGATGAAAGTTTAATCTGAGGATGTCTCTGCTAACTCACCTCGGGCAGAAGCGTCTTCCAGGAGTCTGTAATCACTCTCTCCATACATTACACTATTATCCTGACCTCTAGAGTTTCTATCTTTTTTTTTTAATTATTTTTTTTTTAAACAGCTCTGTGATAAGCAAAGGCTTCATCACTGTTGAGTTAGGCTGTGTGGTCATTTTCTGTTTTGAAAGGTGGCATCCCTTGTTTTCGATTAATCAGTGAGTAAAATGTGTTTGCCCTTAAAGAAAAGCTGGAGCACCTTTGTGAAGAAAAGCAGGTTCCCACAAATTGGTGATTATGCATGTATGTATGTGTATGTAGATGTGTAGGCTCTGAGCTCCTGTGTTTGACATGGCAGTGGAGTAAAAAAAAAAGTAAAGTAAAAGTGAAAGCCACAGTGTTCTGTACAGTCTGCCTCTGCTGCAGTACTGGAAACAGAGCCATGACAACTCATTTATATTATTTGTAAATAAGAAAAATCCTCACACTGGCTTAAATAGTTCAATTTCAAGATCAGTGAGGTCATTGGCACCTGGTGGACTTGTGGTATCACGGGTTGTATCTGGTTTGGCCCCAGCCAGCCACAAAGCCTATCAGTGAATAACTGTCAGGGCTGTGTTTGCTTCTTTACAAGCCACCCATGACATGTTTGAGATATTGGTTTTTTTTTTCCAGGGGTTAAAAGCATGTTGGAAAATATTAGCATAGTGAAGCTGTATAAGAGTGATTCTTTTCACTGGTGAGCTGCAGGACTGTACATTCATCATTCCTCAGGCTGGGTGGGTTTTGTCTCCCCTTCTCAGCTGCTGGTGCGTGGCCTTTGCTTCCTGAGCAGCTCCCTAACAAGGAAGAGAGGAAAGGTAATGGCCCATCAATTTTATAAAAGAGTTTCTGTTAGCACATTTCCCTTAATCCTCCTTTATCTTCATTGTTCTTCTACAAACCCAAAGCCTACCTCCACTTTTTTAAAACCTTTATGGGACCTTAGTTGCCTGAGTTACCATGGTTCCTTCTCTCATGGTGTCTCCATACAACAGTACAAAATTCCAGCTGAAAAATACAGCCATTCTCTGGGCAGGAGAGTTGTGGGTGGGTTCAGGACACAGCTTTGGTGGGGCTGAATATGGAACCGTTTGCTGGATGATATGGGCCCCTGGTGTGTTGGACAAAACACGTAGCAGAGACAGATTCTCTGGGGGTTTTCTGACTGTGGGCTCTCTGACTAGACAGGGTGAAAGCATTGCACCCCCTCTTCTGCCCTAAGAATGCCCATTTTGGCAGGTGATGGTGGTGGAGGATCTCTTTGTCCATGTGGATGTGTCTTGACGTCCTTCTTTGAAACACTGCTGGTTTCCTGCTGCCTGGATATCAGGGAATAACATAAGGCTGGGAATCAAAAAAGGGAGAAAGGTGGAGAGGACAACTGGACTGAAGAGAGTAGGATGATGCACACATCAAAGTTGAGGTTCAAGTGGCCTCAAAAAGAGAGGGCAGACAGATAAATGGATAGATTCCCCGAGTGAGATGGACGTAATTCTGTAAGGCTGGAAGAGAAGAAAGTCTTAACAACAAAGAAATTACCTGAGCTCTGTTATCTCAAGAGTTGTTAGGTCAAGAGCTGAGAAAACCATTGCAGTGATGTGGGTGAGAAAATGGGACAAAACTACGGAAAATTAGTAGGAAATGGCATAAAAGTGGTGGCTTAGATTCCTCAAAATATCAGGAGTTAAAAATAGTATCCTATCTTGCTGTTTGGACAGCTAAATAAAAATGTCCTAGTTGCAGAGGTGTTTAACACCTGCACTGTCTGCTGACTTCAGTAGGATGTCCGTATATTCACTCTCTTCCAAAATCCAATGCCTAAATAGAAATTTAGGAACCTTTCTCTAGATAGAATGGGAAGTTTTGACTTGAGCAACAGTGCTGCAAGCAGGTTAAATGCCTTCTTTTTAGTGTCAAGCTAAGAGGGGGTAGGGACATGTCTGAGCAAGGGCTGGTCTGCTAGAGGGCAGAAAAGTGGTGAGCGGGAATGGAATGTGGGGTGAATGTGGAAGCTGTTCTGCAGGTCGAGTGTCTGTCTTGTGGGTTATCATCTGTATTTCTTGGCTGAAACTGTGTGTTTGCAGATATTAGCTGGCTTGAACTCCTGTGCATGTCTGTTATATGGAAATGAGGCTTTAGGAGGGATACCTGGCCTTAAGTTGACAAAAAAGCTAAGAGAAGTACAGACTGTGCTTACTGTGTATTTAATACTCTGTAATTTTGCCTTTTGGAGCATGCCCAGAGAAGGGCAATGAAGTGGTTGAGGGGTCTGAAGCACAAGTCTTAAGAGGAGCAGCTGAGGGAACTGGGGTAGTTCAGCCTGGAGAAGAGGAGGCTGAGAGGCTTCTTGCTCCCTGGAACTATCTGGAAGGAGGTTGTGTAGCTAGGTGGGGGTTGGTCTATTTTCTCAAGTCACAGGCGATAGGACAAGAGAAAATGACCTTAGGCTGCTCCAGAGGATGTTTAGATTTGAAATTAGGAAAATTTTCTTCACAGAAAGGGTTGCCAAACATTGGAGCTGCCCAGGCTGCCCAGGGAAGTGGTTGATTCACCATCCCTGGAGGTATTTAAAAGAAGATTTAGCCTTGAGGAACGTGGTTTAGTAGTAGACTTAGTAGTGTTAGGTTAAAGATTGGACAGTGTCCTTAAAGGCCCTTTCCAACCTAAATGATTCGATGATTCTAAAATACTTTTGTGTACAAGTAACACAACATCAAGCTTCAGTGATGCAGTATGGCTTTTGGCTGCATCATCCCGGGGGGTGTTTATGGCCTTCTGGCTTTGTCTTCCCTTTGAGGTGATGATTGAATGTGCTCTGAGATTGAGTCTTTCTCCAATTTGGGGAGAGAAGCTGTATGAGATAATGAATAATAAACTCTCTCACCTGCATTTAAGAGATGTGGTCAAGAAAAGCAGAATATACAGTAAAGTAAAACTGAGGTGGTTTTTGCACCTGCTCTTCTGCAAAGATAACACCCTTCAAAGAATGTGTAATTCCAGCTGAACTCTTCAAACTCTCAGATACCGTCAATCGATATTGCCTGTTCCCCTCAGTTCCTGTAACCTTGGCATAAGGACAAAGCATACTGTGAGGAATCACATAAATAGCACATAGGTGAGGGATCACACTGAAGGAAAAGGATTTTACTGGCTTTTCTCACCCATATACTTAGCTGGGGGGGGTTGTTTGGTTTTTTTTTTTGTTTTGGGTTTTTGTTTGTTTGTTTGTTTGGGTTTTTTTCAAGTAATCTTTTCTCTAAGCCAACTGCATCTCAATATCCTTTTCAGTGTGTTTTGATAGCATTTTCCCCGCTCACTAGGAAACAGTTCAGGTGATTATTTATATAAAACTTCTCATTTATATCCATAAGGCCTGACATTACTGTTTGCTAGTGCAGCGTGTTCTAGGAGGGGGTAATGAAACTGTACAGCTGTGAGAGGGGAAATCCAGTCAAGCTCACAGAATTAATGTGTTTTCAAACAAATGTAGTTAAGTGGGTACAAAAAGCTGTATTTGTGCGTTCTGACTTTGATTAATGAAATGGGTTTACTCTAGTTTGGGGATTTAACGTGAAAGACATGGTAGACTGCAGATGCATTGAAACAGGCCCATATCAACCCGAAATAAGCACCTGTAGTTTTGCACTGATGGGTGGTTTTGTATCACGAGTGGCTTCAGCTGTGTTAGAGCAACATCCCTGTATCCCTCCTTTCTAGTCCCACTAATGAGGTGAAAAATGATTACATGTGACAGTGAAGGATTTTTCAGTTTGGCAGATGAGGTTCATGGGCAGCTGGGGTGCTGATGAAGGGTGGATTCACCCCTTGAGAGCAGCTGAGAACAAAGGGTATGCCTAGGGAGGGTCTTGGCCGTGAAGCTATAGGTATTTGGTAACCTTTGAAAAAGCTTAAATGCAGGAGCAGCAGCAGAGAAGCAATAGGATTAGCACAAGTGAAGAGGAGTCTCATGGAGAAAGGAAACTGGGGCAAACACACAAGAGGAGAATTGTAAGGATTTCTGTGGGAGAAAGGAGCAGGAACAGAGAAGCCCCTGAAGGAGAGCTCTGGGTAGTGCTGTGGCATTTACTTGTAAAGAAGTGGGGAAAATGGCAGGAGGCTTCCCTCCTTAGTAGGAGAGAACACCAGACAACCATTTAAAATGTGTCACTTACTCTGCTAGTGGCTTGAGTGTGACAACAAATGCATAGTCACCTTAAACAGAACCCTGGTATTTTACTGTAGAATATCGTTACTATTCTGTATTTGCTTTCAGGACATAATGGAAAATGTTGCATATAATTTGGGAATTGTCTAGTGTTTCTTCTGGGAGGCAGTAGTAGTAGGTGGAATTGCTCAGCTGTAAAGCTTTCAGTTCAGATAAATGATATGTCTAAGCCTGGACTACAAATAACCATTGCAATGTAGTCAGGTTGTCTCAATTAATAAAAACGATGGCATATTGACTGAATCCCTGGCTTAAAGTCTTTCCACAGATTTGTGCTAGAAAACCTCCACATGTTCCCTATGATTCCAGCTGTTAAATGCTTTAGGATGCAACTAAGGTAATCAGTGAACTTCAGTGGCTGTTCCTCAGGTCCCTCGAGAATAGCCTGAGCCACCTGTAAACGTGTCTGCAGCTTAGGAGAGCTACTGACTGCCAGTTTGGGGTGGAAACCCCACACTTTGCTCTATCATTCTTTTCACTGTATGTTAATCAAGCAGATGCTACATCCAGGCTGAATCCCTGTATTTAACTGGGATTTTTCAATTCTGTGGCAAACCAGTGATGCAAAAGGCAGCTGCTCCCCAGCTCCTTGGCTGGGAACAGAGAACACCCCGCTCCCAGGCTCACCCCAGCCTGCCTTGCTTTCAACACCCAGTTAGAAACTTTGGCCCTAAGTGAAGATCAAAGACAGTTTGAACTTACTGTGTTTTCTTTGCCTGGTCTTGCACTTTAGTGCATACACAAGGCTGTGCTAACAAAAGAATAGCATCCTCTTTCCCAAACCAGTCAGAGCCTGCCTTTCACTCCCTTCGTCTTCAGCGGCTCCAAGGTTAGACTCTTCCTTACACATCAGCAGCAGGGACTGCCTATAGTGGGAGCCACCTTTGGAATAAATTTTCCCAAGAGAATTAGGCTTGGACAACCTTATGAAGGCTGTCAAATAACATCAGTTCCATAACCTTAAAAAAAACCCCAAAAACAACCCCACAACTTTACTGTATTCTTTTATTCTCATCTCAAGACCTTGTCTAGTCTAAGGTCTCTGTAGCAGATGAGAGAAAACCAAATCAGTCCACTAGTGATTTCCCTTTGCTAGCCTAATTTATATTGAAGTTGTTTGGTTACTAATAAGGTGAGCATATAAAAAAAAAAACCCAACAACCTTCTGAGGAGAAAAGCCACTGAGACCACTGAAGGAAAAAGCAGTGTTTTAGGGAAAATTGTGCTAAGCATACTTAAAAGCACCTTGCTGGCCGAGATGTTCCATGCAGCTCTGTGTTACCTTGACTCTGTTTGTCCGGGTAGTGACAGACTTTTCTGCCATGTGGTGGCTTACTTGGAAAGGTCAACCTTTTTTAAGACACTAACAGTTACTGTTTTCTGTTGTAGGCTAAAATTTGACTTCCTAAAAATTGTTACTGTAGCAGGCAAATAATTTCTGAAGGAAAAGGAGAAACCTTAGTGTGCAGTGGAAGGGGTTTCATTCCATTGTCTCTGTGCTATGCTACTTAAAGAAATGCGACAGTCACAATTTTCTGACATAGCAAATGGAAAAGCACGAGTGCAGCCAGAAAATGACCTCTCTCTAGTTCTTCTTCCTGCCCAGCTTATGCCCGTTCTGTAGCTGTGGGTTAGAGAGAGACAGGATGCTGCTATATATGCCTTTTTGTGGTAAATATTTATATCCACCTACACAAAACACGCTTTTTGTGTTTGCATCACTGTGATACTCCTGATATCAAGGGAACTTCTGACATGCCTATGTGTTTGTAGACCACTAAAGGTCTTCTAGAATTTGGTATATGCTATAGTAAAATAAGGTCCCAATTGTGCCCTGTCTCTCTCTAAGCACAGTCACAGCCTGAACTGCAGAATAATTTGGAATGTGCTTCTAAAATATAAGAGGATGCTCTTACTATCAACTTGCAACACTTAAATAATTGAAGCAGTGTCTGCCTCGGGATGCTTTTCCATCAATGCGCTGCTGACTGATTGCAATTCAAAGATTTATATGCATTACATCTTTATGTAAACAGTAGCATATACTGTTTTATGCATTACATGTATTTAGAAAGCGTTTTCATTTCAGGCTTTTAATTCTGAGGCTGGTGTGTTGGCTTGATTCCTAATATTGGTTCCACCAGGGAGAAGGACCTTTGTTTGTCAGTGAGTTTCAGCACAATTTGCCCTCAGGCAATGGAGGTAGATCACCCACTAAAGTCTCTTTGATGCTGAGATTGATTAGCAGAAACTTGAACACTAATTTGAACAAACTAAAAGATTATTTTTTTCAACAGATAATTCAAGTGTCTTAAACATTTAGGATTTTCTTTTTACAGACTTGCTTTTGTATTTTGAAACTGTTAAATGAACATCTCTTTTTCTTTCTGAGGAGAAAATTGTCCTTAATGACATTGAAAAATCTGTGTGCATTATATCTCTTGTGATGATGGTCTGCTTCACAAAAATGCCATTCATCTTAATGCCATAAAAAGAATTTCAATTTATAAGTTGAATGATGCATTAACCATAGAACTCAGTTGTCTCTAGAATTTCAATATTTCACTGCTTGAAGTTCCTCTCTCCCCTCCTTGATGAATTTCAAAGCTGGCGGGACATACGCTTGTGTGCCCCCCGGGTCTGACCAAATTCCCTTTGTAATGGCTGGGAAGTTTTTTGTGAACATGAGTTGGGTTAGTCTGTAAACATACAGATGCGGACCTGGAAAGCCTGGATACTGCTCTGCAAAACCAGTGTAACACTTCTGGGAGTGGCAGGATGGTGTAGCGGTTCTTAGCAGCGTTAGGGTGGTTCTTGTAGAGAACCAAATAGCAGATGGAAAAGTAAGGAGCCTGCTATGGATCTTAGAAGAGTATGAAAGAGTTTGAGGTCGGCAAGGCAGCTGGTCTCAGTGTTTGACCTGGTATCCTGCTGACCTCATGTTTAACAATGATGAAGTAAATTAATTTTTCTGCTTCAGAAAAAGTGAGCGTGCCTGTGTCCTGGGGTACCTGTTACTGACACGTGGCAGTGTTTGGTGATGCTCTATTCGTCAAGGAGACACAGAAAGAGGAGCTGTAGATTACTTATAGAAGCATTTTTTTAGTAGCTCAGGCTGGAAAGATCCACCTGGGTCCTCGTGGCCTGTCCTCTGCAGTCACAGTCTTACAGACCTTACCTTAGTTAAGGTCCTTCCCTTGGCAAGTTGACAGCCAGCCCAGTTCAGTTTGTTGAGGATATATTGAGTTGCTTTTGCTTTGTAGTTGTTCATCATCAGTCTTTCTTCAGTCATTAAGAAGTTTATTACTTCCCTGTTCTTTTTGGTGTTGTTTGAGGAGTCGAAAGAGACTATGTGTGTATCTCCAACAACATCCATATACATTTAAGATAAAAAGTACCAAAACCCACAGAAAACACATGCACTAAGGATGGGTTTGTTTTTTGTTTGTTTGGTTTTTGTTTGTTTGGTTGGTTGGGTTTTGTTTGTTTGGTTTTGTTTAGTTTTTTTTTTTCCCCAAATCTTTTAGTGTGGGGACACTGGTGTGTATTTTATTCAGAAAATTGCTTTTCAGCTCTGCATTTGCTCATCTACTATCAGGAGCTTAATGAGATGGATTAGATAAAGCAAACTGAGCAATTGCTCGTGCCCTCTATTCATTTGTGAAGTGCACACATGGCTTCAAGGGCCTTAGTTTAAAATACAAGCAAAGCCCTTCTGGGATATTGCCAGCCCAGGCATTCATAAATGTTATTCAGTCTGTCACTTTTGAGCCTTTAGGATTCAAGGTAGTATTTCAAACTTTCCTTATCCATCCCTGAATGCTGGAAACTTGGTTTGTGCTGCATATGGAGATACTTATATCCCTTTCTGAGTCCAGGATATTAGCTTTATGAAACATTTCCTCACTTGTCCCTCACCTTCTCCCCCTTTTTTTGAAAATAATAGGGAATTTCAGATAAGTTAGAAGATTGCTCACTGCTGTTGCTGCTCAGTAATTTGTGACGAAAGTAGGTGATCACGATGGTTGGGTGGGAGGTTTTATGCTTCTAGGTTGTTAAAGATTAGACAAAATTACTGTTGTGCTCTGAGTTGTTTTGAGAAGGACTAATTTTCTGTTTCCTGAAAATGTCAGAATGTTTTGCTTCAAGATAGGATGGATGCTGCAGAATAGCAAAAGGCAGATCATGTTTGGGAAATATTTGTTTCTCTTCCTGTAGGGCAGAAGCGACGCTTTGAGCAGTGCAGGTGCAGGAGCTGGGATGTACACCTGATTTTTGCTTTTATCTCAAGCATAGGACTACAAGTCTACTGGTCTACAAGTGAGATCCAGCAGTGTTAGGGCAGCTGCTAGGGCTAACTACCTCCCCACCTTCAAAAATGGTGTTCTTGGCCTCACAGTGTGAATTTGCCGCTATAGTATTGCTTTCCTTATGTTTGAACTGGAATAAACTGCAACCTGAGTCCTGGTGCCTTATTCAAACTCATTTTCCTTTTTTTCACTGCATTTTCTGTATGGCAATCCCTTGGATCCAGTCCTTGTGCATGCACAGGGAGGGTGTGATGATCTCAGCTGCTGATAGTGGCTTTGTTTCTTCAGTCCTGCCACGGCTCTGCTAGTGTTCCCAGGGCTGTGTGTGATGGGACACTCTGTATTTTGCTCCGAGGAAAATAGCTTCTGGCCCTTCAATAGGCATATTGAGGGATCTGCTGTAGGGGAGAACTTTGTAGAGCAGGGCTGATGATTGGACTCGATGATCCCAAGGATCCCTTCCAACCTGAATGATTCTATGATTTTATGATTTGATCAGTTTTGGTGTACATGGTCCTGCCTCTGTGTCTAGATATAAGGTAATTTCATGTGCTTGGGTGCCCTGCTGGTCACTGGCAGTTTAACCAGAGTTGGGCACATCCTCACTGCCAAGTGCATGGAGATCTGCCCAGGTTCTTTATGGTGCTAAATACCCACGCCCTGATTATGAGCTTGGCTGAACCTTACCTCTAGTGAGGAGCACAGCAGGTTGGGGGATATAACTCAGTTGGCATCCCATAAGAGGGGCACCACGTGATAGCTGGGAGAGCCTGGAACAATGTGTGCGGTGTTTATTTGTGCAATAAGCATGCCCCAAAACACCCCTCTTGCCTTGAATTTGGCATGTTTGGCAGCATAGGAGTTGGATTTGTTGGATCCTCATCAGCTGGGCAGTTTTTTCTGCAGCCAGCCAGCTGCCTGTCATGTTTTTGTCAGTGTAAATTTGACCAGTTACCTGCTGCAAACCCATTTTGCAGCCTGGAGGTGAAGTGCAGTGAAAGATCCCTCCTGCTGAGTGATGAGGCTGAAGCTCACAGCGCTGGCTGACACTGGGAGATGGGACTCAGTGTGGTTTGCGCTGGAAATGTTTTCCCTGTGGTTTGTGGTAGCAGTTGGTGGTGGCAGAGACTGTCAGCCCAAGGCAGCAACTGACACCAAGTGCTGCAACTCCCATTAGGTGTTTCAAAACTAACACCACTGATGATAATGCTTTAAAACTCAGCTCATGAAAGAAGACTTTTGTACAAGTTTTTATTTTCAGAATACATCTATTTGGCAAAGTAAGTTCTAAGGAATCAGAAGTCAGACACCACCACAGCCTAAACATAAAATCTGAAATTAATGTTTGAAGTGAGTCATCTCACTTTTTTCTTACGTTTTCTTTTTTATGCTATTGGGATGGGTAAAGCTAAGTTTCACCAGAACAGCAAGCACCGGGGGCACAGCTGTAGTTACTAAGCAAGTTGCACGTGCACAAACTGGAAGAGATTGGGCCCAAATTGGTTTTTCATTTTCAGACACCACCTGCCAGCCAAGCCCTAGAAGGTTCCACTAATGCTGGTTGCAGGGGTTGTTGCTGTTGCCCTTTCCATAGGAAGTGATGAGAAGCAACAAACTTAACTGGAGCAGAGAGTGTGGGACAAGGGGAAGGGAAGCTGAAATGCTGATACCAGGGCAAGTTATTTCTCAAGAATGTGTTTGTACCTAGCCATGCTCTTACTGAAAGGTGCACAGACAGGAGGTATCATGTGTATCACTTACTAAAATATCAAAACCAACACAGGGTTAGAATTCAGTCTCAGTTTATTTATTAGGTAGCCAGCTAAAAACTTGAAGACTGGGATGTAGTTTTACTTATTTTTACGGGTTTCCAAAGTTCTGCTGTGAATCTCTTTTCTTGTACTAAAGAGAGGGTCAGGGAAGAGTGGTTCTCTCCCACAAACTGTTCCAGCATATTAAAACGGCTAAGTTTGGCTTCTCTTCTTAGAAAGCCTTTTAAGTCAGAGTCTGACATTGTTCTCAGTAGTGCTGCAGTTTGGCCAGCTGGAAAACCACCATATCCTGGTGTACGCTCCTTGCTGAGAGTGAAAGTGGAGAACAGCAACGGAAAGGGTAGTTGTCATAGTTATCAGATTAATCTGTCTTCATTTGCAAGTTTAAACAAATTATGGTGAATGAGTATTGGAACCTGGCTTAAAAATATAGCATGTGTATATCTTGCACGATTTGGAGCATAAATCTTATGAGGAGCAATTGAGGGAGCTGGGACTGTTTAGTTTGAGGAAGAGGAGGCTGAGGGGAGACCTCATCACTCTCTACAACTGCTTGAAAGGGCATTGTAGAGAGGTTGGTGCTGGTCTCTTCTCACAGGTAATTAGCGATTGAACAAGAGGGAATGGCTGCAAGCTGCAGCAGGGTAGGGTTAGGCTGGACATTAGGAAAAAATTCGTCACAGAAAGAGTGGTCAGACACTGGAATGGGCTGCCCTGGGAGGCAGTTGAATCGCCATCTCTGAATGCGGTTAAGAATCATTTAGATGTTGGATGGGGGGATCTGGTGTAGGGGAGAACTTTGTAGAGTAGGGCTGATGGTTGCACTCGATGATCCCAAGGGTCTCTTCCAACCTGAATGATTCTATAATTTAACCAGCTTCAGGTACAATTTCTATTGTCCTTAAAAATGCCCCTTTCTTTCTTCACGACTGAGTTCCACGCTTGTGTCAAGACTTTCCAGCACTTAACGTGTTTGCTTCAGTGCAAAAATTATCATCTGGCCCTGAATTTTTATTAGTGCTGGGCATCCAGCACATCCAAGAAAGGAGGAGTTGGATCTGTTTCTTCTTAGGCAGCGTCAACAGATTTGTTTATTAAATTCCAACCTGTTACTCCCATGGCAGTCAGCGGAAAGCTTTTGGGATGGCACAGGTTGTCTCTTGAGCGTAACTGGTCCTGCCAAAGCTTGTTGATTATGCAGGAGGGAAGGAAGGAAGGAAGAAAGAAAGGAACCTCACTAGATACACTGGGTATATTTAGGCTGTGAACAAACATCCTGCTCCCAGGGCATCTGTGTGGCTGGAAGAAGCAACTGACAGAAAACTGTCCTTAACTGCTTTTCACCTTCTCAGATCTGCTGGTGGAAGTGTCCCTAGTCATGTTCCCTGCCCTGCTTCCACTCACATTGAGCTCAGCTGGTTTAAAGAGGCTGGGTGGTGGGGGTTTTCCTTGGGGAGGGCAGGGTGTGATCCCATGAGCAGCTCTGCCGGCTTGTTTGAGGGAGCAGGTCCCTTGCATGGACAAGGGTGACGTGCAGGGCGGTGGCCCACTTGCTCACGCCATTCTGGTTGTTCCTTGGTCAGAATCTGCCTCCCCCCATCCTCCCCTGCATCCAGGAGGAGCGATGTGCCGTGCCATGGGTAGCTGTGAGTGCTGAATGCCCTGGGATGGGGTTTAAGCCCCCTCCATGTTTTGAGTACAGCCCCTGGGAAATTGGCTCTTTATTGCTGGTTGAGCACATTTGATAGGGAGTTTTGCAGAATACAAAAATGGAACTTCAGGAGTGTTGCTTTCACTGTCACCTTTAGAGGAATCAACACCTCTAAATTAGATTTACTATTATTGCACGTGTCAGTTCTGGAAAATCAAATTATTCGGTGTGTTTGTTTTTACAGCTGAAGGATAAATCTCACTTCTAGCATAAGCAGGTGTAATTTCACTGAAGTAAACGCAGTTGTACTTCTGTCTGAATTTTTGGATTTGGCCATAAACCTTTGCTGCCTTTTAAAGAGACTCTCTTTCTCTGTTGCATTCAGTTCAGAGCCAGGCTGTGAAAGCTTTGCACTGGTTTTGGAAAAATGGGGAGGGGAAGACTCCCCGCACGCTTCAGCTTTCCCCAAAAGATTGCTTCTGTCACAGCAGATTAATCCTGGAAGTTTACAGGCTAGAAACACATTGCATGGCAGTGAAGGTTTGTTTCAAGGGGGAGGAGAGGGTCCTCTTCTGCAGGGACAGAGCGTGGGGAACTGGTGAATGGTGCAAGCCATGGGGAAGGAGGAGAAGACCCACCCCTGATGGAGCGGTGCCTTCCAGGGAGCAGCACCCGCTGGCTCCCAGCTGGAGCCGGGGAACACAAGCGTGCCCAGTCCCTGAGGAGGGTGGGAGCTGGCGGGATGCGCTTCAACTGGATGCAAAATGAATGAGCTGCTGTTCTCGGGGGTGTTGGGCCCCCGTGGTTGAAGCACAAGTACGTGGCTGCGTCAAGTGCACTTTGCATCATCTGGTGCCTGGATAGACGCTAACGGAGAGGGGGACCAGGCAGAGCCTTGAGCTGGGTGTTTGTGTATGGCGTGCTCGGCATTAAAGTCCTGTTTGCTGCAACAAAAGGTAAGAAACTTCAAAAGTGGCAAGAAAAAAAACCCTGCAGCCTCTTCCCCCCCTCTCCCCCTCCCCAGACAACAGTCTCACGTTAGGAATAGCCTTTGTCTGCAGCTGTATTTTCCAAGCTGTGGTCCATTAGTCTAAAGCTTCTGTGTGGATGGCTGCAAGGCAAATTACAGCTCCTAGTGTGACAAAGGCAAGTCAGATTTCTTTTCTCCAAGAGCTGACACTTAACAACCTTCAGGAGAGCGCTGTAGCAGAAATGCTGGACTGTGTGCTGGGCGGTAAGTATTCCATGCTGTTCTCCCTCTCCTTTATCCCTTCAGATGCTGCTCATTTGAGCAGTAAGCTAACTAATGGGTCCTGGTGATTAATATGTTCGGGGGTCTGTGTTCGGCTCAGAATTACATGTTCCTAAACTGGCTGTTGTTCCTGGCTGCGTATTCACCAGCCTTATTCTGTAGAGGATGATCATAATTTGTGGTTTTTCTGGTAATGCCGTGTTAATGGCTAAAAAGATGCTGTAGTTAAGAACAGCAGAAACCTCATAGACTGAAGAGATGAAACTTCCCTGTGTATTCCCCCAAACATACAGCGTCTGTATAATTATTTATGTGTAATTCCCAGCTAACTTCTGTATAGCCAGTCGGGGCTTTCTTCTTTCAGCCTGTAATTGACAATGGAGACTATGCAATTTGAAATCTTTGTAGAGCTCTAAAAGAAGTAAATCTGTTTGAATACAGAAGTACTACACTGTGTGTGTGGATATGTGCATGTAAAAATATATTTAGCTGAAGTGAAATGGTTAATGGCTCTTTTGACAGAGGAAGAAACTTTATGATTTAAATGTAATATATTGTCTTAAGGTCTCAGTGCTTGCTTAATCCTATCTGTATTCATAAAGAATTTGCAGCAGGATAAATTTAATTGATTTGTTAATTGATATATAGCTTTGAATCCTCATTACGCTGGGTGTGGAGGGGAGGGAAGAGAGACAAGCACATTTATCTTTTCCTTTAAACTCGGCAGCTTCACTCTCAAATTAGGTTGCTCGTGTGTTATGGAAGCTCATTGCTCTCCCTGTTCTGTGCAGTAATTTGTGCTTTCTTAAAAGATAGCAAACATTGCTGAGTCTTGATCTCTATTGGGGAAATATATGAAGTGTTTCATCTCTTAAAACTATGGCTTTAATTATGCTTTTGTAGCTGTTGCCTTGCAGTTAATGTAACTATAACGACTTGTGAGCAAGGAGGATATTATTTAGCCCTCAAGCATTTCTCAGTAAAAATTGGCTTATTTATTTTCATAAGGAGTTAAAAGGGAGAAAGAGCAAGACACTGGGGTTTTATTATGTAATATGAATCAGAAATTATTTTTTTTTAAGTGCAGGTCAGTTTTCTCTTCTACAGCAGTGGATGTATATAAATAAATAACCCAATCTATGAAGATACTTTAAACACTGATCAGTTGGAATACAGGTGGAGGATCAAACTGTGTGAATTAGTATTTTAGATAAGTAGGGTGATATTGATATGGGCTGTGGTGGTCTTGTACTGTTGCAGTGTATTGGGTATCCTGTTGGGCAAGGCTTTCTGGTTTGCCATTCAGAGTTCCCTGTGTTCCGTCATGTGAAGTAAAACTCCTGTTACTGAGGGGAAAAATATCGGATCTAATTGATGTTAGAGTGCTGGTATTGGTTCAGCTGCTCTGTAGAGCTTTCATTTGTGCAAGAATGCAGACTTTGCTCCAGCGTAGTTTGCGATAGCCTGAGATAACCTTATTCTCTGGGTAAAGTTAATCCAGGTCAAAACCTGAAATTTTAAGAATTCTGAATCGGGGACTATCAAGTCAGTAAGAAGTGTGCAGTTTCATTTCTCCCGATTTGAAAACAACTGGCATTTCCCTGAATTTAGTTTTTTATGTGTCAAAAAAAACCCCATCCTTTTTCTGTTGAAGTGTATGTGATATTCAGTGTGACATTGAAGCCTTCTCTATATGTTTTAAGAAGTTTCAAAGTTGGAAATACCTTTGTGGCTGAATTTAATAACTCTTTATAAAAATAAAACAGAAAACCTCATATTCGACTGATCCATCTAAAACAGTGGTCTAGTGATTTGGGAAAAAGGTGGCCTGCCATTCAAACTTCTTTTAATGCTTCCAGAAATGTTTTTGTTTTCCCTAATGAGCCAAACATAAAGTTTTCCAAGGAGAGGGAAATGATTTGCAGTGGGTTAAGAAAGATGCCCCTGCCTCACATCAGGAGAGAAGGTGCCTGGGGTGGCCATGTGCTTTGGGGAGCTCTAAGTGCACCCACTCTCATCTCAGGTCTTCAGTCACTGTCAGTTGGTGTGTGGAGATGAGGGAAACTTTGAAGAAATAGTAAAGTGACCTGAAGTTGTTTATGTACGAAGAGGACTCGAGGAACAGCAAGGAACCAGATTGCCCGTCAAGTACCAATGTGATGTCTAACACCCAAAATACCAGTGGGACTTACTGATTCACAGCATCTGGTCTTAAGAGTCCAATGTAGTCTTCACAAAAGGTAGATTCATATAATGTGTCAGGCTGCTTTGTATTTTCTGACTAGGTTATAGTAGTCTTCATAATATATGATTAGCAACAGAAGGCTAGATCCAGGTCATCAATTTTTAAGCAGAAATCTACTTTGCTGCCAGTGGAGAATTGCTTAAAAATTGATGGCACAATCTGGCCCACAGTGAACAGGGCATTTCTGCAGTTGTGCTTCTTCTCAGTCTTTGTCCTGGTGGTGGCAGGGACCCGGAAACTCAAGGCCAGTCTGCTGGAATAGTCCAATACTTGTTGGAACACAAAAAGCTTAAGGACTACTGTGTAAAACAAAAACAAAAACAAACCCAAACAAACAAACAAACAAAAAAAGCTTAACAAGCTACCAAACCCATGGAAAAAAATATAAAGCAGAGCTATTTTCCTCTCAGTGAAAGCAACTATGTTCCTCTAATGGCATACATCAGTGAAGGACCTAATTGCTCTGTAAGCAAGAGAGAGGCTTCCGAGTGCACAGAAATGAAAGTTGTTTGTTTGTTCACGTTAGGCTGTTGAGGGGTAAATATATTTTACATAAACATTTTGCTGCATCAAGTGCTCCTGGACTTTGTGATTACAGCTTAGAAACCCAGAGTAGGGCCTCTTCTGTGCCTCAGAGGATGCGCTTGGGCAAATACTCATAACTGCAAATAAAGACAAAAGGCTCATCTCATGTCACGTGGCATTATTTTAAATCAAGTAAAACGTGTTTTGCTCCACTAAAACTCTACAGTAACTGAAAGCAAAGCCATCTTGGCTGGTCATTCATTATCTCTTAGGAAGAGAAGTGGTCAGGGCTGCTGCTGATGGGTGCAGTCCCATGTGAAAATGTTTAAGGGCCGCAGAGGTTGGATGGCAGACCTCTGTACTTGCTCAGGATGTAGGTGACAGATGGCAGCCTTATTTTTTCTGATCTGCTCAAAAAAGACAAAGGGGGAATTTGCAGTCAGCCAGGTTCCAGGGGAGGCTACAGGAGTGGAGAAGTGTGAAGTATTAACCTCTTCACCCTGTTAGCTGAATGCCTTGGTCACAAAAATGGTTGGGCTATAGACTTAAATTAACTCTGCCAGGTAGACAGAGTAGACTCCTAATGCTCTCTCAGGCTCACTGCAGTGTCATGCCCCACTAAAACATCAGCTGAGCATGGGAGCATCGCTTCAAAGTCACCACTTAAAAGATCCTTAAATACCTTATCGGAGACAACAACAAGAACAAAACCTGGTGGGTTTGTTGGTGTAGCTTGCTGTCCATCATGCAGTAGTCTTACTGTGGCCCTTGTTGAAGACACAACAACAGTAGCAACAGTGGCATATTTAGAGTCCCGGGATGTCTGTCCCGGTCACAGGGATGGATTGGCTGCATGGGGGTCCTGAGCTGCCGGGGCTCTCAGGCATGTCATTTCTCCTCTGCCAGACTCTCTCTGCCCACGCTGAGACAGGCTGGTCATCTGCATAAGCACAGCATGTCTCCATCCTGGATGTTGAGGCTATCCTGCTACAGAGTCATAGGGAAAAAGTTACCTTGGAAAGGACCACAGCATGCTACCTAGACTAGTCTCCGACCTAAAGCTGGGTTCAGGATTATCTCAGGGCCTTTCCTGGTTGATATTTTTAAAAGCCTCCAGGAACAGAGATGTGCAGCCCCCCAGGGTATCTTGCTAGGCTCTTGGCAAAGAAACTTGGGGTTGCTCTATGTTTTTTTCAATCCCTCCCATGAACAAGGGGGAGACACTAATTAGATCCTCTCCCCATTACTTCATCCCCAGGCTACATAACCCACCTTGTCTCCAAGCTAAACAAGAGTGTTTCCTGCAACCCTGGTGGCCCTCAGCTGCATTTGTGCCAGGTTGTCACTCCCTTCTGTGTATTGGTGGGCCCAAACCTGGATGCAAAAATCAGATATAGCCTCACAAGTGCCAAATGGAGGGTGGTTTTGGGGGTGCAGGGGTCTTACCACGGGTGCCTCTTAGTTTATTCACCTTGCAGTGAAGTTTCCATTATCTTCCAGTTTGAGGGGTGGGCATTGCATATCAGTGATCAGTCTCCAGGGTGCAACTTGCATCAGACACTGGTCTATGAAACCTGGGGCTGGCAGGAGAAATTGTCTTCTGCTCAAGCACCATCACCTTTGTGCAGACCTCTCCCACAGAATGGTGTCCCATCAATAATACCGTTCTACACAATAGTCTTGCCTCTGCTTCATCCCTGGGCTCTCCTTCTGTGAGAGGAGTGTGAAGGAAAGAGGGTGGTCAGGGAGGCAGGCACCCTTGGCAGTGTGAAATGTGCTGCCTGCAAAGGCACTAATCAGGAAACAATCCGGAATAAAAGGACCTGGCAGCAGTGGTGGGGAGAAGACTGTCATCCCCCCCCCGCCCTGCAGTGTTGTGTCGGGGCTGGGTTTGGATGGAGGGCTTCTTTCTCACGCCTCTGCAGGCTGGAAGGTCGCAGGCTGTTTTCCTTGGAGGTCTTGGCCTTTTCCCCTCAGAAACGACTCTCGCGTCCTGTGTAGCCACCCTGACACAGTTTCTGGGTGTCGTCTTCCTGTGGTGTTGGCAGGCTCTGGCTTGACCCCTTTTAGCTCAGTCAGCCTGGAGAAAGGCTATGTAGAGCACCGTACCCAAGTGCTCTCACAGCTGCTCCTGCAGCATTTCTGGCACTCGGAGCCGTCAACAAAATCTGCCATTTGACCTGAAACTTTCCACGTCTGCTTTTTAGCCTTGGGATGGTTTATTTACTTATTTAATCCTTTTTAAGCGGGAAGGTAAAACATTTAACCGTATTTCAGCTACCAGAATGTGAAGGGAATACAGGCAAATAGTCTTTTGTGTAAAATTAATTCATAAATTACAAGACACCTTACGAGGAGGTTGGATGAGTTAATTGGAAAGCTGTAATTGACTGGTTAGAAGGAGGATAGAGCCCCCCTTGATTGATATGCATCCCATGGTGTGGGAGTCCCTCAGCCACAGCCCTGGCTCATTCCTCGCCGCTCAGGGAAGTCCAGCATCCCAACTGCTTGTAGTTTTCTAACCTCCCTGAATTTCCTCCTGTGCTTTTTTTTCTTTGCCCGTGCTGGCAGCCACAATGGTGATTTGTTCTGTGCAGTTGTATAATGAGAGAGGAATTAACAGATCTCCCTTTAAGAGTTTGCACCATCAGGTCATGTGTTGCATCTCATTGTACTGTGTTCAGATTCTGCTAGAGCCAAGAAATTTCTTTTCTTCCCCCCCTCCTCCCCTGCTAGTATTTTGTGTCTGGTTTTGCTGGAAGATTTTTCCAATGTAAAGCTTTTTTTGAGAGATAATCTCTGCTTGTCCACTTCATATAAAGCCAGTGATTAATGCATGAAGAAAATTGTATATTTTTTTACTTTTCATACTAGTTACAAACATTGACTGTGTTTTTGGGGAAAGTAAAAGTGATACTACTTTTTCAATTCTGAAGTTCAAATTGGCAGTAAAATACGGAATAAAGAGCTATTTAGACATGAAAAACTTTAATATTTGCAATACTGAGACCTAATTTTAAACTCTTAAGTTGTAAAATGTTAGCAGTAGCCATGGTGAAGTCCTTCCTGACTCTGCAAAGCTCAGTAGAAAGCCCATGTAGCTGAAGCAAAGGAATGAGACAGATTTTAGTTGGGGAGATCACGCAGGTCATCACCAGGTATTGAAAAGGGGAAACTCCCAGTTCACTACATGGCAGCCAGAGGAGCAGAGCACCCTCTGTTTCTTCTTTATGATGAGGTGAAGTCTCACACTTCCATTGTAAAATTCCTGGGAATGTCCATTACATTTGTAAATGCGGATCATCTTTCCAACTTTGCTGCTTTCATAGAATCTCAGAACAGCCCAGGTTGGACAGAGCATCAGAAGACCACCTGATCCAACCTTTCATGGGAAAGGGAGCCTAGATGAGATTGTCTAGTGCCCTGCCCACTCATGTCTTGAAAACCTCCTCTGATGGAGACTCTGCCATGTCCCTGGAAAGCTGCTTGGGGTGAATGATTGTTCTTCACAAGGAGCCACATGGAGATTATAAGGGGCAACGGGTACAAGTTACACCAGGAGAGGTTTCATCTCAGCATACAAAAGAAATGAAACCTCTAGCTATGTACATACGCATCTATGTGTGACTTGCAGTCCTATGTTGGATGCAATGAGAGATGCACTCCCATGTTGGACGTTGTGAGATACATGCAGGAGGCAGGGGCAGGAGGCAGGACTAAGCAGCTCTCTTCTGGGGACTGGTTATTATCCCTGTAGAGAATACTGTATGTGGCATAAAGTGGTGTCCAAGTAAGCAGGCAGCTGTGGTGGGAGCCGGGGACCTGCAGTGAGCCCTCCCTGGGGCTCATGGGGGGAGTCAGGCTGACAGAGCTGCTCTGTGGGAAGGGGGAGAAGGGCAGCCCCCAGCCAAGGGAGGGAGCTTGTGCCTCTCCTTGCCCACCTGTGGGGAAATGGGTGTTGGTACCAAGAGTTAGTGGTTGCTGAAGTGCTTCAGAGATGGTGTGTAGTGATTTTATAGGTCCTGTCTTCAACTCATGTGAGGTTGTTACCCAGGCAGGCGCTTCTTCAGGGTGCAACTTTCAGAGGAGCCCAAGTGACCTTGTGGCATGAGCTTTTGGAAAAGGCATTAAAAAAGTCTCACTATGATCTTTCTGCCCTTTCAGTTTAAACAATATAAAGTTTCCATAGCCTGAAGAATTATTCTTGTTTGTTTTGTTAGTGTGTCCTTTAAATAGCATTATTTTGGAAGAAGGAAGGTTCATGCACTTTGTATGTCTATTTATGCTTTCAGCATACTACTTCCCGGACTTGTGGGTGGTATTTTAAGCTTGGTTACCTCCCAGTGTTGATATGTCTGTGCTGGCTCTCTAAAATCAGCTGATGCCTGTTGGCTTCGTTGCATGTTTCCAAAAATACAAACTTCAGATCAACAGGATTCACCCGAAAGAAGTGTCAGGAGGAAGCAGTGGCAGCAGGCTGAGGTACGCTCGGCCGCGAACAAACAGCCAGTGTGAAACCTTACAGCTCTTCTTTCAGCCACCTTGTCTCGTCATATGCTGGAGCTCTGTCTGCCTGCGTGCTTTCTAACTTGCTCTTTCTGTTTCTTCATGCTTCCCTGGATTCAGAGAGAGGTAAATGACTTTTCGTTTTTTTTTCCATTGTTCTCTGTGTTTATCCTTCCGGCATGCACCAAACAATGCTCCTACGGGTTTGCTTGTATCAGTGAACAGAAGCTGAACTTCAGTGAGTAAATTCTTAACTCTTGTTGCCTTTTCACCTCGCTATTAACAGTATTATATATACGTCAGTATCGCCTGTTGGTTTATTCCAGGTCCCAAACCCTCAAGTACTAGAACAGTTGAAAATCATGCTGTGATTCAATATTTGCTTCTGGAGTTTTGAGTTTAAAATTTAGACATTGTTGTTCTCTGTAACCTGAAATGTAGGAAAGCGGTATTAAAATCCCACCTTTTATTCTTTAAAAACTAAAAAACTCTGCTGCGTGGAGCAGGGAATGTAAGACCTGAGTTTAAGCAAGAATTTGAAACCGTCTTTATTTCCTATTTTCGGTGTTTGTTTCGGATCCAGCTGGGTTTGTCACTTGCCTTTCAAGTTTGAGGAAAAGTTGTCCCCAGTATGTTTGATTAGTCTCAGCGCACAAAGGCATTGTTTGGGATTGCTCCACAATGCCTCCCGTTCCGTGGGAGAGCAGACAGCGAGGCATTGTAGTCAGGCGCTTTGCAGCACAGGGGCTGCAGCCACTCCAAAGGCTCTTACTGAGAGAATTGCCTTCCCCGGGTGACGTCCGAGGTTTGTTTGCTCTTCTGAATTGCGAGGACTCGATGCCGAAGTTGGGTGGAAGGAATGTGGTGTGGAGATGTGGACCGTTCCTCCCGTTTGCTTTGTGGAATATAATGAGAAGGGTTTCCAGGCTCGGCTGGTTTTTAATCAACTCTTTGGGCGGCGCTGGCCTAGGGAAACGTTTGAACTTTCTTGATTGTGGCTTTGCAATCTAATGTAGATTCCATGCACGTGGGAAGTGAGGATCCTCCCAGACTAACACTGGCAAAAGCAGATTCATGGGTAGTGTCTGCACGCAGTTGCTGTGTTCTCTGTCTGAATAATGAAGAACAAAGGAGAACTAGAAAGCAATGCTTATAAAACAGATCACACCAGAGAGATTAACTGTCCTAGTCTCATCTGCTGTCTTCTTCAGTTAAATCTGTAGCAGTGCTTTGGACATCACAACTTGATGTATTTATTTATTAAATCTTTAGATATTCCTTATAAACCAAGGCCCACATCTTCCAATTAGGCCTGGAAGAGGCATTGTCAGAAATGTTTAAATACTAATTTGTCAAAATCAAATTTGCAGGATCTGCTGCAAAGAGGCTGTTCAGAGGTTCACGGGCGTAATAGCACATTCATACACTTAAAGGAAATTCAGCATTCATCAAAACTGCTAAACTGCCTGGCCTGAGGACTTCAACTGCCACGTGGCAGTGCTGCAAAGGAGAAGCAGCAACTATCATGGCCTTGACAACCTACCTCATTTGTGTGTCTTTTCCTTGAAAACCACTGCCCAGGGTAGGAAGGCAGCCCCTGCCCGTGCACGTTTCATAAATGTTGTGAAGCAATTAGGCAAAAAAGAAATAAAAATTGCACCATGAAAAATTTGTAGCTATAAAGTCAGTGCTCGGTGATTTTCATGGGATCTATCCCAGAAGTTCTGTCTTCCTGTAAGTCCATTTATAAAACAAGCTGAGGTCTGAGATGCTGCTTGACTTCTCAACTTGCCGTGTGTGTCTAGCAGTTGGTGAGCAGCAGGAAGCCCCCTCTGACCCCCACGCACCAGCTGGATGTGGCTTACTCTTCACTGGCCTCCCCTTCTGCTGCCGGTGGCACAAGAGTGCAGAGTCCCCAGGGAAGTCTTGGTGGTGACCACAGCATTTGTGATAGACTCTTCTCCTTGTCCTGACAGTAGTGCTTCAGCCTTATCAGGAGATGAGGTTGGGAAGGAGGGCGAGCATGGAATGTAAATCCTAGCTGTACAATCCATATCATTGTCACTATGTTAACACAGCTCATGGATCTGGAGAACTTATATATTGAGTCCTGCTTTGATGTGACTCCATCTATGTTATGTACACCTGCAGCCCTTTGCAGGGGTGGAATATAGCCCTTGGTGTAAGGGAAATGATTTGTAACATGGCAAAAGCAGCAGTGGTAGCAAGGCCAACGGGAGTCCTGTCCCCTCCCCTGCAAGAGAAGATGGTGGGAAGCACGTCAGGGGAGAACAGCTTCTCTAGCTTCGCAAGGATCAGGCCACAGGAAGAAAATTGGGGTGAAAGTTGTGCAAATGCTTTCAGGCTTGGAAGGGCCGAGTTGGGTATCGGACGTGTCGGCTCTGTGAGGGCCTTAACACATTTTGGAAGTGCGCAGAACTGTGGCGATGATAAGACATCAAAGGAAAACTGGCAGGCTCTGTGTTTTAGGGCTGCCAGATTAAAGCCTCTGAGTATTGCATAAAGTAGCCATAGCTCCTCCCTGAGAGTTACCGAGTGACGTTATCAAGGAATGAAGCAAACAGCCTTTCAGCAGGGGATAATTTGCCCTACAAACTTTTATGCATGAATTAGAAAAACAAGCTGCGCTGTGTCGCTGCCAGACCATTTGAGGAGAATTTCATAAATGCAGAACTGGTGTTTTGCTGCAAGAAAAACGCGTTTTTAAGTTGTGTGAGAACTGAAATAAGAAAACAGTCTCTACTTGTGAGGGCATCTTAACTACTTGGGTTAACAATTAATGACCAGGGTAATGTAGCAGCGGCCAAGTCTGCCATTCTGCCTGGGAGCAGCCAGAAAGGTGCAGGAGCTATGTGGGGTGAAGCTCTTGGAGTGAAGAAAAGTTACAAGCCTTGTATGTTTGTAGGATTGCCAGCAACTGTCAGAAACATAGAGAAATTTATTCTCTCCCACATCTCTTCAAACTCTAATCATGGAGGAGAGAGCACCTGTGGTAATATTGGGGAGGATGCTCTCCATCAAGGAATGGAGCGACTCTCTATGAGGGATAATGGTTTTACACTGAAAGAGGGGAGATTTAGATTAGATATTGGGAAGAAATTCTTTACTGTGAGGGTGGTGAGACACTGGCACAGGTTGCCCCAAGAAGCTGTGGACGCCCCATCCCTGAAAGTGTTCAAGACCAGGTTGGATGGGACTCGGAGCAGCCTGGTCTAGTGGGAGGTGTTCCCTGCCCATGGCAGGGTGTTGGAACTTGGTAGTCTTTAAGGGCCCTTCCAACTCAAACAACTCCATGAAATGTGAAGGAGAAGACACATGGGAGTAGTTATTTTTCTTCCTTCCTCCTGCTGCAGGTTTTGATTCTGAAGTGGTTGGTGTAGTCGCCTGGAGAAAGGGCTGTGGGTTTCCTTTGGAGGGTGTGGAAAGGAAGCAGTGGTTTCATTTGGTGTCTTATCTGATACCTGCTAGGTGAAATGGAAGTTTAAAAGTCCTCAGTAAATCTTCTACAAACAGGTTTTGCTGCTTGTGTGACTGCTGTTTGTTTCAGCTAGTTTTGGTTTCTTACCTTTAGGTTTTTCTCCCTAGCTTCACAAACTCCTTGTTATGAGCCTAATAAGTGAAATGAACAGAGTCCCAGACTTTATTTCAGCAATAAATCATTTCCCTTCCTCCTATGTAAAAGAGCAGTCTAAGTAAAGGATCCTTCGCCCTCCTTCTCCTTCCTTCTCCTTCCTTCTCCCTCCTTCTTTTCATGTGTCTTCTCCAACTTTCCTTGCTTTTCTCCTTCTCCACTCCTTCACTTTGCCTCCCATGAACATTCATGTCTCACCAGTAAATGGCAGCCTCCTGCCAGGTGCCTTCTGACCCCTGACTCTGCCATAGTGGTGGCTGCTGTCCCCTTTTTTCCTTCCTGCTGTCATAACTCTCTGGTCAGCCCTTTGCAGGAGAGCACAAAGTGAAGGGTGGAGGTTATAGACCTGGGAGAGGGTTTCCCTGCAGCCTGGCAGCGGGTGCTCCGTGGCCCCACATTCACAGGAGACTGTACGGTCACACTAGTGTGTAGAAATCAACAGTCATCTTCTGTAGGCTATTCTGGATGAATTTCAATCAATTTTGAAGCCAAGCCCGGAGGATATAATTTTCTGGTTCAAGGATTCTTGTTACAATTTGTAGTACATAAATCTGTAAAGCAATTTACATTTTCCTGCATGCGTATCATTTTAATACAGTTGTTTTAAACGGTGGCAATTCAATTTTGATTCATAACAGTAAAAAATTCTATTTCAGACTTCAAGGCTGGGTTGTTGGGGGGTTTTTTAACCAAGAAAAAAAAAAAGGTGGGTGTATGTGTTAATGGAGTCCTACACTCCTTCCAAGAAATAAGTTTGTAGTGAGAAGGTAAGGGAGGATGTGCTGCTCTTCTAGGCTGTGCTTAATTGGGATGTCTCCTAGGACTTCAGTCTAATAGTGGGAAATGGCTGTGGCTGCTACTCAAACAGGACAGCATTAGCATAAATTGCATTTAATGTGATTATATCCACCCAAGGTTGAGCAGCTAAGTGATGCTTAGCCAGGTGTTAAATAGGTATGGCTATCTCAGGTTTAGGCAATTACTGGAGACATTTGCCAATTAAAGAGGGTAAAAGAGCAAAATAAAATGAAATTCCTTTCTACTTAGCACCTTACGTTGTCTTTGCAATTCTCTAAATTGCTGTTTAAAATGTCTCTCTCTACTCCTGTATTCTTTCAAAATAAAGAAATTTCTACTGAATTTGTAACTTCAACAGAAGCAGTTTCACTCATTTTGTGCAGCAAAATAACTTTCTTACTTATTTTTCTGCCTTTCTACCTTTTTTTCCCAGGATGCTGATTTATATCCAGTTCCTATAACTGGAAAGATACTAGTGGATCATGTAGTACCTGTGCAAATGATTTAAAAAGAACTTTACCAGGCAGGAGCTGTGGTTCCAATCCCATTGGTTTCCTGGGCACACACCTTGTTGAGACAGAGGAGGCTGTGTCTGAACAGAATGTAACCTGTTAACCCTGTGCTTGCTCTGTATCCAGCCATGGGCTTTGTACGGGCTTTTGACTTTCTTCTTTTTCCCCTTGTTTTCCCAGCAAGGTGTAAAAACAGGGGAATGATAAGAGGAGGCATTTGCCCTTTTCCATAAATTTCTATTGCAAACATGTTACTTGGCACTTCTTCATTATCAAATGGAGCCTGGTGCACATAAATCTCACTTAAATGTTAATCAGCCTCAAGTGAGCTGCAGTCGAATGAAGGTTTACAGATGAAGTGACCCAGAAGGGATCTGAAGTGAAAGACGAATCGGAGAACCGTCTTCTGGCTCACTTGGTATTCAAGGCTTTGGTCAAACAAGCTGTTGCCTTCTCTCCTCTGCAGGGAAACACAAAACTTTTCCAGAGTTTTACTTAGGTTATTGATGCTGCAGGGAGCAGATGCTCAGGGATCCCCAAAGCCATACATTTCTTCTCCAAGAGGGAGCATGCAGGCTGGTTCTGTTTTCCCAACAAATACCTAAAGCAAGGCTGCAAGGCTCCTTGCTGGCCTTGGAGGAGCTGACTGCCACCAGACTGTACCACCATCTCCAGGTCCTGGCTACTGGGCTACCGTGTGGGGCCACTCATGCGAGCACATGGGCATCTAAGTGACTTCATGAATTAATGAAATCAGTGGTATTGTTTACACAGTTAGAGGAGAGAGGGAAGGTTCACCTGGTAATTTGACTGATGGTTTGAAAACAAATGGTGCTGGCAGGGTTAGGTGTGATGCAACACCACAGGTTTTCAAGCACTCTCTTTCTGTCTCAGTAGATGTACAGATACAGGCCCTGATCGTCTAAAAGTTTATGCATATTCACGATCCATGCATGTAATTAACCAATTTACTTTGTTCAAGCTGTTCAGGTACTTAAAGTGAAAGGCTGGCATGTGTCTGAAACACCTCCATGAGGGTTTTATTAGCTCTCAGTAGCTGAAATTGATGGACTGGCTGGTGTTCCATTTTCTTCTGAAATGGTGCTCTACCGCCTTGTTTATGAACGCCTGCCTTACAAGCAGAGATAGTTACAGAAGCTGCAGGACCAAGTGCTGGAGAGGCTGGATGGACGTGTTATGTGCACCACCGCAGTACTGAGGCTGGGCTGGCTGAGCCAAAGTCTGGGCCAGGTGCCCTCAGCAGCACCTTCCCGGCACCCACCAACACCTCTGCGGGCGGGAAGTGACTGTCTGGCATTTCTTCAGGGTGACTCAACCTGAGTGGAATTTCAAATGAGACATTCTCACAGCCTCTTGGGCTTTCCAGGTCACACTCTGGAGATCTGCTGCAAACAGTGTAGGCATCAATATTTCTTCAAGAAGAACCCCTGGTATCAATACTTGCTGGGCAATGAGTGGACCGAGAGCAGCCCTGCCAAGAAGGACTTAAGTGTACTGGTGGAGGAAAAACTTGATATGAGCCAGCAATGTGAGCTGGCAACCCAGAAAACTAGTGGCATCATGAGCTGCATCAAAAGAAGCATGGCCAGCAGGTCGAGGGAGGTGCTTTTACCCTCTGCTCTGCTTGGCTGAGAGTCCACCTGGAGTACTGTGGCCAGCTCTGGAGCTCACAGCACAGGAAAGACACAGACCTTTTGGAGCAGGTCCAGAGGAGGGCCACAAAAAGGAGGAGCACTTCTCCTATGAGGACAGACTGAGAGAGTTAGGGTTGTTCAGCCTGGAGAAGAGAAGGCTCCAGGGAGACCTTATAGCAGCCTTCCAGTACCTAAAGGGGCTACAGGAAAGATGGGGACAGACTTTTTAACAGGGCCTGTTGCAATAGGATGAGGGTTAATAGTTTGAAACTAAAAGAGGGTAGATTCAGACTAAGTATAGGACAGGCTGGTGGGGTTTTTTTCACTGAGGACTGTGAAACACTGGCCCAGGTTGCCCATGGAGGTGGTCCATGCCCCATCCCTTCAAACATTCAAGGTCAGGTTGGACAGGACTCTGAGCAACCTGATCTGGTTGAAGATGTTCCTGTTTGTTGCAGGGGATGTTGGACTAGATGATTTTCAAAGGTCCCTTCCAACCCAAGGAATTTTTAAAAAAAGAAGAAAAGTCTGCAGCAGTCCAGGGAGGAGAGCGTTAGGTGGCCTATATGTAGGGTCACTACTAGCTCCAGCAGAAAACCAACACATTGCATTTTGAGTAAAAATAACGCCTTTGTGGGTAGTATCTGCCCTTTGGTAAGTACAAAGCAGACCTGTTCCATCAGGACTGCTGTCACCCTCCTCTTGCAGGGAAACGGGGCGCAGGCACTAAAGCGAGCCCCTTGTCACCTGGAGCATCCCACTACAGACACTGCACCCATAACACCCATCAGACTCCTTTCCCCTGCCCTCGCTACGGGTCTTACCATGCCAGGAGGTTACTGAGCCGGGCTGTGCATGGAGGTGCATGGAGGCTCCTCCATTTGGCTGTCATTAGCCTTCCAGAAACAGAGAAATGTTCTTGCTGAAAAGCGTGCAAGCTTGTTACATGTCAGCACTGCCCTCCACGTTGGTCTCATTTGATCCAAAAAGTAAATTTATGCTTGTGAGAAAAATGGGACTCCACAGACTGCCCCCAGCCCACCTCTTTGCCTTTAAAATGCTGCTGAAAATACTCTCATCTAAGGTGTTTCCCGCCTACGGGGCATAATTATGAGTTGTATTCCTTTATGACAAAAATCTTTGATCCTGACAGAATTCAGTCATTAGTTTATCACAGATTTAATTGTTTGGCTCATTTTAAGCTCTGCAGTCCTTTGATTCCTACCTCCACGTGCTGACTAAACACATTTAGTATCATCTTCCAGGTTCCCTTAAGGCTGGAAATCCTTGCAGTTGAGCTTGGGTCTCAGATACGCTCTCTGCAAGGTGAGATTTAATGTGACCCCAGGGGTTGTCCATGCATCAGGGACTGAGCAGGGCAGTGGTCATTGCCTGACGTGGGCTCCTACAGCAAAGCACAGTAGTTTGGCTGGGACAGTTGTGGTGTGCCAGGGCATCACCGGAGCTGCTGATCAAAGGTTGGACCTCAATTTCTTGGGCTGCTACTGATGGGTTTTGCTGGCAATGTCTTAGGTCCTCCAGGCCCCAAAGACTTGCTTGGTGGCTTTTTCCCACCTTAGTTTTTATAATGATAAAAGCAGGTTCTAACAGATAGCTGCATGGCTAACAGAAGGGACAAGTTATCTTCTGTGCTTGTGCATCTCCTTGAAGGAGGTGGTCTTATCATTAGAAATGCTGATAGTGTGCAGTGCTCCTGGGGCTGTGCCGTTCTCGGTTTATTCAAACAGGCTTCTGCGCAGCGCAGGCAGTTTGGCAAAGCAACACAGGATGCTCCTCCTAGGATCATCTTGTAAAGGCACGTTTAGCAGTCCTCAAAGGAGTAGTATTGATTTGATTGAGGTAAAAGCTTGTAACTGGTAATAGATAGCCATTTAATGGTCACGTAGATGGCTTGCGATGCTATTTTAAGTTACCGCGAACGCAGGTTTCAGCTGTTTATGTCTTCACTCCAAGAGAATAGACCCTGATCCAGTAGCGAGGTGTGGGCAGCTGTCTGCTTGTTCATGAAGCTTTGCTGCCCTGCAGTGATGGTCACTGCCAGCAAAGTTTTGTTGCATGTAAAGAGGGGGAAATGGTAGCAAATCTGTGTGGGTAAAGTGAACAAGGTTTTTGTGTTGCAGTTAAAATCTTTGTAAGAGAAGGTATTTGGACTCAAGAGCATGAAATCTGAAACTTAGGGCATTTAAGAGACGGTAGCTAAAGGCAAACACATAGAAAACAAAAATTCCAAATGCTTAGGATGTCTGGAAATTCCCCACTTAAAGCTCTTGAACCAGGCAACATCTCTCCAGAGCTTCAGGATATTGCATGTGGGACTTCTGTGAACCTGGGTGTTGCCAACTACCTGCTCTGGAGACCATTCAGGAGCATCAGTAATGTTGAAAGCTTGCTTTGAAAGGCAAAAATCTCAGAGGTTTTTTATGGAGTGCTTGGTTTCATTTTTTTCCCCAGAACTGCTAATTTTCTGTAGGCTGCAGCTGAGCCATACCCCTTTCTCTCAGTCCTATTACTGGAGTCCAGCTAAGAATCTTCAACTGGCTAAAAAAACAGCTAGGAGGAAACCCTTCTGCAGCAAGGCTTGCCACATGTACACAGGAGCCAAAAAGCATCAGCGTTTTTTTCCAGGAATAAGATTCCAGCTGGAAATTGGCATTGCCATGAACTTGTAGTGCAGCAAAAGGGAGCAACGTGCCAAAAGGCTCTCCTTGCAGATTGTGGCTGAGGTGCCTGGGGGTCTGGCTAGAGCTAGCAAACCTCAGAGTGTCTTCTCTAATAGCCAGCACCTTCCTGGAGGTGGAGCCAGCACCTTTCTGCAAGTCATGAGTAATTGAGTAAAACACTGTCTCTCTCCAGGGTGCCCGTGTCACACAAGCTGGCAGGGTGACAGCCAGTGCAGCCTGTGGGCTGTGTTCCCTGGGTAGGAAGGGTTCAGGTGGCAGCGTGCTCCACGTGCCACCCCTCTGCCTCCTGTCTCTGCTGTGCCCCAATGCGTGCCACTGCATGTTGGGGTGCAGTGAGATGGAGAGGTCCCTCCAGTTTCCCTGTGTTTCTGCATGGTTCTGTCCTGTGGAATTTCTTCTGAACCTTGACTCTCAATAGTTTGGTTTGGGTTTTTTAAAAGTATTATTCCTCAGACTTTAGGTTACAAAGCAGTTAAACGGAGGAACAACCTGTGCCTATCACTGAGCATCCCAGGCTGGGGGAAACTGCCCCTTTCCTTGCAAGGGTTCATTAATGACAAAATCTAGTGCTGCCAAATTAAGTACAGATAAGGTACTTAACTGCAGGGCAGCCTTCATATCTTGTACAGAGCTGGAAGTTCAGCTATCAGTCTTTGGTTCTCCCTGGGTGACTCTAGTACAAAACTCTGCAGTTCACTGGGCACCTACAATGGATGAAGAAAATGGCAATCCATGCTACACTAAACCCCACTCAGCATATTTACAGGCTTTAGTCTAAACTGAAGCGTTCATATATATAAAACCTATGGTTTAGGAGGGGAGGAACAGTATGGAGTTTTGTTCACCTGGAATATCCTTCCTATCTTTTAATCGATGGGGATCTTGCTGGTAATTAGTTACAGGTCAAGAGGAAAGGCACTGAAAAGGGAGTTCAGGCATAAGAGGCTGTTGGGAACTCCAGGTTCCCTTGTCTGGTCTCATTCTCATTAGCTACTCAGTGTAGCTCTGCTGGAGACACAAAGTCCCAGAGAAATCTGGAGATTGCAGGAGGGTCACAAAGTGGGACTTGGCTGTGGTTGCTGAGAGGACAAGCAAAGGCAGAGATGCAAGACCAAGCAGTGCCTAGTGCGGCAAGAAGATAACTGAGTGGGGAAGAAGCCTGGCTTTGCCTGCCTGCTCTCCTTACACGCCTTCCCTGCTGCAGAACCAGCTTCAGGTCCCCACCTGGGAACGGGTGAATGGATGTCTATGTTCCAAGAAGGTCACGAAGGCAAGTTAGTTCTACAGGACCAAGGTGATGGGCTCTTGGAGCGGGGGCAGTCCTTAACTTGGTATCCCAAAAATTGGGGTGTATCTGAACTCTGATGCTTTCTTTACACCATGTGCCCACCTAGACTTTTCCAGAAGAGCTCCAAATCTTAAACAGCCTGAGAACAAGTAAATATCGTTCTGGCATTTCCATCACCTGTGATAAAAACCTGTACTGTGTCCTGGTGACTGGTCGGTATGGTGCAAAAATCTCTTTTGTAGGGCAGCTTTATTTAACTTGTGAAGAAAATAAGGTCAGAAATTTAGGTCAATTAGTGTGAGCAAAGCTCAGCAGGTTCACATCTCCCTTATGCAACCAGATCTCTAATTACTATCTGCATATTTTAAACACTCTACACAATCTTTCAAAATGTGATTTTTCGCTGACTGGAATTTTGTCTGCTGTTTCTCAGATATTTTTTAGGATTTAAGACCTGCATGCCTTTTCTCTCTTAATCTGTAATTCTCTCCCCACTTCATCTTAACATAAAAGAAATATTTGAGTGAGTCAATTTTTCCCATGTATTTACCGTTGCAGTTGGAATTATGGGTTGTAAGTTCAGTAGGTTGCCAGGCTTAGCAAACTAGTGAGCTCTTTCATTGCACAGATTAAGCACCAAACTTTAGGTACGTGTTTCGTGGGTATGAGGTTTGTTGCATCCCTCCATCTGCTGTGTCTAAGGCATGAGTTTGGTTCTTCTACAGCCAAGAATGAACAACCTGTTAAACTGAAGTCCCTCTTGCCGTTCTGGAGACACGACTCACTCTAATGCCTGGATGGGTTTTGCTTGTTTCTGACTTGCTGATTCACTTTGTTTACGCAGAGACTTTGCTTACGTGGCGAGGGACAAAGACACGAGGATTCTGAAATGTCATGTGTTTCGATGTGACACCCCCGCGAAAGCCATCGCCACAAGTTTGCACGAAATCTGCTCGAAGGTAGGTGGGCTTCATTGCCTGGTTAGAGGCCCCTGAGCCCAACACGTGCCACCAGCAACCGTAGGCGGTGTTAGTTTGGTTTATGTCGCTGGCAAGGGGAAACAGCGTAGAGAATTTGTAAAGGAGAGGGGGGGAGTGGATGGGAGTAACAGGGGTGTGAGCATTTCAATTTGAGGAGGAGGAGGAGGAGTGCTTTTGTTTTGACAATCGTGTGTGGAAACGGAAAGGTTTCCTGAATAATAAAGAAGCTGTGGGTTCAAAATGGGAAAAGAACACACAGCTCAATTAATAATAAATGGTGATGCTAAAGCTCTGTAAATAAATCAGACCTTGTGTGAGGGGTATTATTCAATGGTGTTATCCTGCAGGAAAACGGCTTTAAAGAAAAACAGTATCAGGGACAAGAGGGGATTTAAGCTATTCCAGTTACAAATCCTGAAGAGTCTTAGTTCCTGCTTGTGGTGCTGTTGTCTGTAACGCTGAGAGGACTCTTCTTTTCAGTTGTTTTATCTGAGAGGTTTGCCACCATTCCCTGGTTATTACTTTTGGGTTTGGTGCATGACTAGTTTGTGGGAGTCCTCTGTTCCGTCCTTTCACGCAGCAGTAGCAAGGCAGCACATCCCTCAGAGCAGGCTAATCTGATTGAAAGGCTTTACAGAGAGGCAGTTAAACCAGGCTGCTTGAAGCTCTTTTTTTATTCTTTTTTTGAGCTATGGAGGATCTGAGGCTGCATACCCCTTCTTAAAAAATAGCACACTGTTCATTTTGGTTTTCCCTAAAAGACATCAGTTTGCACCGCAGGAAGAGCAAGCTGCAGGGGTGAAGAACCTTATCAGTTATCCCTGTGGAACTTGTCCTTCCTTGCAAATCATAACTCTCCTGGAAAAGCTAGTTAGGAAACCTTCAAGTTTTAAAAATCTGCTGATTTACTGTATGCTTGTCACTTGCTTTTTACGTTTTATCTTCAAGTTAGTGAATAGAATCAGTGATGGGATTGTTCAGCCTGGGGGAAGCTGAGGGGAGACCTTATTGCTCTCTAACAACTACCTGAGAAGAGGCTGGAGAGAGGCGAAGGTCGGCCTCTTCTCCCAAGTCACAGGCGATAGGACAAGAGGAAACAGCTTCAAGTGGTACCAGGGGAGGTTCAGATTGGATATCAGGAAACATTTTTACACTGAAAGGGTTCTTAAGTGTTGAAATGGGCTGCCCAGGGGAGTGGGCAGTGGTGCCCAGGCACCATCCCTGGAGGTGTTTAAAAGACAGGTTGACATAGCGCTTAGTGACATGGTTTAGTGATGGGTGGTTGTTTTCTATCAGAGTTACATTGATGGTTGGACTAGACAATCTCAAAGGTCCCTTCCAAGCTAGGCAATTCTATGATTCTGTGTGAAATTCTCCTCTGTACCAGTTGTATAGCCTAAAAACTTTTCCTTTTTGCAACACTGCAGATGTGGCTGCTGAACTTGTGGTGTTTCATGCAGACAATGTGCGCATTTCCATAGTGTGTGTTAGTTGAACCTTCTGGGCAGTAGAGTTTTGCCCAAGGCAGAGGCAGAAGGTCCCCCAGCAACTGCACAAAGCCTGGCAGGTCTGTCCCAGCTTCTTGGGCACCTGAGGAGATGGAGGTGGCAGGGCTCAGGGAGCCACTCGGGTTGCCCAGGGAGCTGGCAGGCTGTGCTGGGTAAAGTCTGACACCAGGGGCCGTGGCTGGCTGGAGAAGCCTGGACCTGGTTATGTCCCATGGCCGCCTCCTCTAGCTCTCAGTTCTCACAGGTGTTTCCAGCGAGTCCAGCAGGGAAAAGTGTGGTCCACAGGCCCTACAAGAGCTGCCTCTGTCCAGTGGCGTCAACACCTAGTAAATGCCATCGTAGCTGTTCACAGGGGTAGCAGAAAGGCAGCAGAGCCTTTTTTTCCTCCTCTGCTGATATTACACTTTTGAGGGGAAGAAGAAGTTTTATTTTGCATTGGATTTTTATTTCCAATAAACACAAAAATGGAGGAAGTGATACACAGCACAAGATGGCACACAGCATGGAACATGAATAATGAACACTCTGTGTGTTAAACATTTAGATTTCTTGCTATATTACTCCTCACTGCAATTTTGCTGTTGATAAAAATTGCTAGAGATTTTTTCCCTCCTCCATCTATCTTCTTTCTGGGCTTGGATACCACTTAAGTTCTTCTTGTAGTTATGGTATGGTGAATAAACTGGAGGAAGATTGAAATTGTTATTTAAAAAGAACAACCTGTTTAGTCACTTCCCTTGTGACTTATTTTAAATTTCAGAAACTAGGGATGTAAGAGGAGTAAATTTATACTTGTAGTTGCTTGCTTGTAGCAATAAATATATATATATACTGTAGTGCTATATATATATTTTTTTTTTTTACAAAAAGCTTTATTATCACTATCTTCTTCAGATTATGGCGGAGCGGAAGAATGCTAAAGCTATGGCGTGCAGCTCATTGCAAGACAGGACAAATGTCAACCTTGATGTTCCTCTGCAAGGTACTGTGTGTTACTCATAATATCCTTGGGATGATCCTGGTTTAGATTTGTTTGGTTTCTGATGCTGCTTTTGACCAAACTGGAGCATGCTGGGTGGAGAGGCGAGGAGAGTAATCCTCTCTTTTAATTTCTGTGTCTGACCGTGTTACCTTTAACATTGGATGTGTTGGCGGGTGCTCAATGATGTCAACTTGTACACTTCCTCTCTTATTTTGAAATACAGATTTTGCAAATGCAGTCTTACTTATTTGTGGCTACTTGCATGTATTTTCTTGTTCACATTGAGATACTTCATGGCTTGAGACTGTGCAAATTGGCCAAATCTGCCTTAAAAACAGGATATAGTCCACTTAATCCCTTGGATTCAGGGGAGCTATAGAGGGACTCCTAGGTTTCAGTATCAATTATAGCAACTTTCAAGACAGGAGGTGCAAGTGGATTGGCATCCAGCTTGAGGGTCTTTTGCACACTCAACTGCACGGTAAAAGTTGCCTTTGCCTGTATTTATTACTTGTAGTTTAATAGTTGCCATTTTGAAAGTATTCCAAGAGAACAAGCATACGCTGTGTTAGCTTTACAAGTAATTACAGGCTTCCAGATCCACCAGTTCATACTGAATATCTTACTTCTAATCCATACATCAGCTTGTGTAATTGTCTGCTCAGACAGCAGTATTGATTACTCGCAGACTGTGGTTAACATCTTAACAGGGATGGTATTAAAAACAGACTCCAGATTTTAGGTAGTTCTGCAGTGAAACTCGGGTCTGTATGTCTCAGAGACACATTCATCTATATGTTCTGGTTTTTAATATGACAGCCATATAACGTGACCTTAGCTCAGATCAAGAATTCGGTGATGCAAACTGATTCCTAATTCATTTAGAAATTATTGAGCATCTTTCTCATCAGAGGGAGTGAAAAATTGTTTCAATCAATACAATACCTTTGGAGTACAATTACCGGGTAAACTGGTTTATGTCATTGATGGAATAACAGTGTTTTTTCCCTGCTGCCAATGCCCATAAACAGAAATTGATTTTTTTTGTTCCCATGCAGTAGATTTCCCAACACCAAAGACAGAGCTGGTGCAGAAGTTCCACGTCCAGTACCTGGGCATGCTGCCTGTGGCTAAACCCGTGGGTATGTAACCTACTCTCAAGTGACTTCCAAAGCACCTTGCAAAAGCTCTCTGCTAACCGGCTGTAAGTGCATGCTTTTGGAAGGGTGAGGCATGAAGACATCAGGGCCTCATTTAAACATGTGTTTGGCAACCAGAGTGTTTTGGGAGCTGCCAAGAGGGCAGAGTTTCTTTCCACTGCTTTCTCAGAATCTGAGCTCCGTTGTTAATGGGAAGGGCCCTGGCGAGCTGGAATGGTGCAGCAGCCAAATGAGCTGTGACCCTGGTTTTTCTGAGCCAGAGGCACCTGTTTCTGCAGTTGAAGAAAACCAGTTTCACAACCCTTCCTTCCCTTCCATCAAATTCATTTTAATAAGGAGTCCAAACCAGTCTCTTTTCTGTGCTACTATGTGTAAATAGATGTTTTGTTCTTGTTTACCTATGTATGTATTTTTCATGATCACATTTCCGTCTGTTTTAGGAATGGATACCCTGAATAATGCCATTGAAAGTCTAATGGCTTCCTCCAGCAAAGAAGACTGGATGCCAGTCACCATGAATGTTGCTGATGCTACTGTCACCGTCATCAACGAGCAGGTAAGGCAGACTGTCCTGTTTAGAACACATTTAACATACTATGAGTGTTGAAAACCAGGAACACATAAAAGTTAGCAGAAAGAGTTCATTTGTACTAGAACTCACTTGCTTACCTTGCTTCTCATTTCTTTCCAGGGCTGTGAAGCTGCAGAGGCTCTTGCTTGCTTGTATGAGCTTCAGCTTTATTTACTGTTCCAAGCCTGTTCTCAGAACTATAAATTACTATAAGTATTCTTTAGATACTTAAAACAGATTCAGTGTTATCATTTCTAGGAATTTTGAGCCTAAAACGTTTAAGGTTAAGCCCTAAGTAGCAATCCTTAACTCTAAGCTGTATTTACTTGATTCTTGCTATGGAAGCCAAGAGTGACAGTAAAATCCGTTTCAAGTGTTTCCCACAGAAATTAATATGAGGAAGCTTTCAAGGGATGTCTGTTGATGAGGTCTTAAACCAAGATCTCTAACGTCCCAGTGACAGGGCAGTAACCTTTGGATTCATAATAGCCATGTAGTTCTTTACAAAACAAGCAGTTCTTGAAATGCACAACGTGCTCGGTGCTCACACTCAGAGCCTTGCTCTTCTGGTGACAGCCGAGCAGGGGACATCCGGCCCTGAGCACGCCGGCTGTGTGCAGACAGACAAGAAGGAATCCCACAGCCCCGCCCCAGCCTCTCTCCCCCTTTGAACTAACTGAAATTTCAAAGAATATCCCATAGTAACGATGGATCGTTTTGATTTCGTCACCAGAATGAAGAGGAAATCCTGGTGGAGTGCCGTGTGCGGTTCCTGTCCTTCATGGGAGTGGGCAAGGACATCCACACGTTTGCCTTCATTATGGACACAGGAAACCAGCATTTCGAGTGCCACGTTTTCTGGTGTGAACCAAACGCTGGCAATGTCTCAGAAGCTGTTCAGGCTGCCTGTATGGTAAGTGCCCTTCTCCAGAGGCACCAAATAGCACTTTCAGATCTTTCACCCCCTCCATAAATAATCGTCTTTCCAAATCTGCAATCATCTTAGTCTCGATACAGAAAATAGACAAAGCTAGGAATTGGGATCCTGATGGATTTTATCAGATAAAAGCCAAACATTTTTTAATCTGAAATGTCAATTTAGTGAATGATGCCCCTTTAATCCTCTTCCCTCCTAACCTCTGCCACATCTGTCTCGAGTCAGAAACCCTTTCTTTCACTACCCAAGTTATCTAATGCTGGCAAAGCGTTTTGCTCAGAGCTGTGTTACACAGCCCAGTGACAGTGCAGTGAAAATAATCCTTGTTCAAGAATAGCTGAAGCCAGAAAACTTATTTTGCAGTTTTCAAAGGGCTGGGCTGTGTGTATAATTTAGTGCTAATGAACAGCTTCTGCCCGTGGACTGGCAGACCAATGGCCCTTTAACTTCAGCTGGGCTGTTTGTCTTGGCCAAAATGGAAGGGTGTCTGTATTGACAGGCTGAGAGAGCTGGGATTGTTCAGCCTGGAGAAGAGAAGGCTCCGGGGAGACCTTATAGCAGCCTTCCAGTATCTGAAGGAAGCCTACAGGACAGCTGGAGAGGAACTCTTTGCCAGGAAGTGTAGGGACAGGACAAGGGGTAAAATTGGAAGAGGGGAGATTTAAATGAGATACCAGGAAGAAATTTTTTCCTGTGACGGTGGTGAGGCACTGAACAGGTTGCCCAGAAAAGGTTTTGGAAGCCTGGAAGTGTTCAAGGCCAGGTTGGGTGGGGCTTTGAGCACCCTGCTCTAGTGGGAGGTGTCCCTGCCCATGGCAGGGGGGTTGGAACTTGATGATCTTTACGGCCACTTCCAACTCCAACCATTCTATGATTCTCTGGTTTCCTGAGGAAGTGTATTTAACCCGCTCTGTGCAGGCACTGAGTACCGTAAGGATCCCAGACTCCTTTTGCTCTGTTGCAGCTGCGGTATCAGAAGTGCTTAGTAGCCCGACCTCCTTCCCAGAAAGTCCGACCGCCCCCACCCCCTGCCGACTCGGTGACCCGGAGAGTGACGACCAACGTAAAAAGAGGGGTCTTGTCCCTCATTGACACTTTGAAACAGAAACGCCCGGTCACCGAGATGCCGTAGCTGCACAAGAGAGAAGGTTCTCCTGGCCTTTCACTGAAGGTAACAGCAGCTACACCGGGGAACAGGAACTGCCGGTGCCTGGCCTTCCATTTCTAATCGCTGATGCTTGGTCTTCAGAGAATTTACCCCGTACCGAAACAATGTTAGACAAGCATGTTCTCTCCTTCTTGCCACCATTGTGTGATATGAAAAGAAGCATGAATAATCTTTTTTGCTGTCAGTGAGTTACATCATGAGCCAACGGAAGGTCTGTTTGTTTGTAAATACATGAACGTTACCTAAACAACTCTCACACACACACAAGGAAACAAAACAAAACAAAACAAAACCCAACAAAAAGGAAAAAAATTAAAAAAGAAAAAAAAAAAGAAAAAGAATCTGGCCACGTCCCTCCCAGTGAACTCCTGCTAAAGTCCTTGGAGTGAGCGATGCCCGAGTTGATAGTGTCACCCTATCAACTGGGTGGGTTTGTCTATCAACAGAGCTGGGTTTGTCACAGACCAACCTTCAATCCCGCAGCACTTGGCTCTGTTTTCATCGCTGGAGTGTAGGCACGGAGGGTGAGCTGCCAGTGAGTTACTGCAGACCAAACATCCACCTTTTGTTTTTTACAGAACTAGACCTGTTGGGTTTTAAATTGTTTGTCAGCATTGGTCTCCTCACCGCTTCAACATCTCCCCGGCACGCCTTTGAGTCACGGTGGCGTTGTTTCATCTCCTGGGTGTACATTATGGTCTTGGAGAAGAATCGTGTTTAACACCAAACCACGGCTGAAAAATCCAGAGGTGCTTCTGGCCGTTTTGTTGCAGGTTGATCCGCTGAAGCTTTTCAGCCTTAAGCATACGAAGGCACCTGTTGGCTGTTAAATTTATTCTCCTAAATCTGTCATTAATTCATCAAAAATACACAGGGCTCGTACCAGTCAGGAGCAAGAAAGAAGTAGTCGATAATTTTACTATCTCAAGACCCTTGCAGAGACTAAAACGTCCCATACCTTTAATGAAACGGTCGATTCGGTGTCTGCTGCACGAGTCCCCCCCTCCCCCGAGTTTGGCACTGAAGTCGTGCCACAAAATGCAGAATTATTTACAAAATTCCCTTAAATTTCTGTCAGTGCTCTTGTGTGCAGAATGAGAGGAGAGCTGTTTCCCAGGAGAGTTCTTCAGGTGGAACAACCTGATTTCTCAACGCTTGTGCCCCAAAGGCGTCACCCAATTGCTCTGGTCTGTGCGCTACCTACTGCCGCCCCTGACCAGCTCAGCCCAGTGTTGCCCCTTAAGCCCATACCTCGGGCTAGTTTTCCAGCCCAGTGGCCCAGCCTTGAAAGCCTCTCCCTTGGCCATCTCCTGCCTGGCCCCGGAGGTCAGGATGCATTTGGGACATGGAACGTTAAAGATATTTTTAACACGTTTTAGCAGTGTTTCGCCTCCGTTCTCTGGGTCTGTTCCCAACTCTGTCTCCCGAGACCACCAGTCTGGTCATACTGTAATTCTAAAAGACCATTGTCAAGGTTGCTATCATCGAACTCTTTTATTTACTTTATTTTCCTCTGCAAGAGGCTGTTAGAACAAACTATTTTCTTTTTATTTCCTCGGTTAAAGGAGGAAATAGCAGCAGCAGCAGCAGCACCTGGGCAAAGCGAGTTAGGAACGCAAAGGGAAAAGAGTGATGATTCAGGAAATTTCTGGGTTTAAAAATACAGAAAAAAAAAAACATTAAACTAAGCTTGGCTTTGATGTATGAGCCCCTCTCAGGGGAAGGCCATCTGGGCAGCTGTTGCCATTAAACATAGCTTTCAAGAAGGGCCTCTGAAGAACTGCTCCTCCACCAATCTCAAGTCCATGACGATGATTCCCCTCCCAAGCCTCACCTTCCTCTCACACCCATTGCACCAGCTTCTTTGGGAGAGGAGGAGGAGGAGTTGCTTGTGCCAAGCAGGCCAGGAGAATGGGGCGGGCTGTGGAGGTGCAAACCAACCCACTCCCTCTGCCACTACCCATGGTTTAAACTGCCCACAAAGCCAGACGTTGGAGCACAGAGATGGCAGCTTGGTTAGTATGGCTGGCCAACAAGTAGTGGCCAACAATGTCCCTTTTGGGAGGATCATGAGGTTAAGAGAGAAGTTTCCTTATTCATCATCGTGCTAGTGAGTCAGACTTCCCCTTTGTTTTATTTTCAATTACCAAAAATACTTTTGACAGTGGCTTTTTAAAAGTTCCAGCTGGAAATGCCAGGGTTTGGGCTTTTGCAGCTGCTGCACAACAGTTACTCTGGAACAGTACGGTTAAGTTTTGTGGCTGCATCTGCGTGGGGCTGATGCCTCCCCAAAAGAGAGACCTTTAGAGAGTCTTTAAACTAAAAGCAGCACTTGGCAAAACAACAGCAGCGGGCTTGAAGCTTCTCCTGCGTTGGCATCATCAAAGCCAAGACCATTCAGTCACCTGTCACTGGTAGAATCTGCCACTGCAGGGCAGGCTGAGGAGAAGACAGAAAGGTATTTGCAAAGCCATAGGTCACTTGCCAATACATAGTTTTAAGAGTTTTTGTGTTTGTTAACAACAAAATATTGTGGATTTTGCAGCTATTTAAGTAGCCTGCTTAATGGTCTGGCTGCAGGAGGCCTTTCTGCTTCAGTAGAGCTCCTTATTCTCCAAAAGGTTCCAAATACACCCAGGTGTTTGCAGAATCAGAGCCCACTCTTTCAAAGCCACTCATCTGAACCACGATATGTCAAGCTACTCTGTCTCCCATGGCCAAAAAGAGTATGTGTGGGATACAGGTGTTTGAGCAACTGCCACCGTTCCAGTCGATGCGATTGCGACCCTTCAGCTATCTATGCATTCTCCGGTAACACCTAGTGATTCCGTAGGCTGGCAGCCGTGTTCACTGCGCCTTGTATGTCTGATGCCATATTTTAAATTAACCTGTTAAATACAGCTTAAAATATTTTTATTTTATTTATTCTATTTTTACTGAAAGACCCCGCCTTATTATGTCGATGTGTTGTCTTTACTGGACGTGCTCTTCTTCCCCACTCTGTACACTCTGGGTTGCCTCAGAACAAGGCAGGCTTTGTAATTATTTGTAGTCACATTTTTATTGAAGTCTGTAGAAAAAAACCATGTAAAGCAAAGCTAATTTCTTAATTTTTTTTTCTTTAAATCTCCTCCCCCCCCCCGCCCTGCAAAACAGTCAGTTAGAGGTAAGTACCGCGGGTCAGTCGGGTCCTCAGTGCCGGAGCAAGGAGATGTGTGTTTGCAGCCAACAACCGAGAGCTGAAAGGCTTTGGGAGTGTGTGGGGCTGGCTGCAGGGCTTAGGGAAGGCACTTGGGTCATCTGAGGGGCGGCAAAGGGGAGGGGGAGACGCAAGGCCGGAGTGGGAGACGCAAGGCCGGAAGGGAGATGCAAGGCCGGAGGGGAAGACGCAAGGCCAGAAGGGAGATGCAAGGCCGGAGGGGGAGATGCAAGGCCGGAGGGGGAGATGCAAGGCCAGAGGGGCCACCTGCGGGTGCTTGGAAGAGGAGTGAGAAAGGCGGTGTGGAAGGGCGCAGGCTCCGCTGGCAGGGAAGCGGGTCCTTGGTCACCGCCTCCGTGTGCGCAGTCCCCTCTGAATAATCTGAATTAATGACAATACTTAACCTGAAATAATCCACCCTTCTGTGACAGAGGAGGAAAAGCTGCGGGGTGTCCTCACAGCTCACCCCACTTCTTTTAATTTTATCAAACGCTTCATAACTCCTTTACCCAGAGCTCTAAGATCTCCAGTACCTCACCCACGGAAAAGAGACCTCTCTCATTTCAGCAGCTAACAGGGGCTCAGCCTTCGCAGCGCTGCCGTTAACCCCCTTAACTCCTTTCTTGGGCAGGTTCATTAAGAGGTTGCTGGACCTCGGGCTGTGCAGTCAGCAAGAGCGGGTTTGGTTTAAGAGCAGGGAGAAAGGAGGAAACTCCCCGTTTATGGGCAGAGCTCGGTCCTACCTGAAGCACCTGACTGACCCCCCAAAGGACAACTTTCCCCGCTGTTGACACTTCCCCACCTTTCAATGTAACCTGTTCTGAGAATAAATTTAGCTGCGTAAAACGATTGTCTCAGCTGTTACTGGTCCGTGAAACTGGGAAATTATTTCTTTTGCTCCAAATTGTGGTGGAGGGGAGGGAACAGCACACTGGCTGTTGAGCAGCAATAGCATCTGGAAAGCTCAATCAACAGTTTTGAGCTGAAAATTATGACCCAAAGCGGGTAACAGAAAATCACTGAAGATACAGTTTTACCCTAAAAAGCCAGTTGAGCATTGAACCGAGAACACAGTTGTACCCACAAGCCATCTGAAGTCAGCCCCAGATGTTGCCACCAGGTGACGGTCCGTGCCTTCAAAGCTGCTGACCCACAGATCCAGACTCCACCACCTGCTCTCCGCCATGCGCGGCAGGACAGCGAGACGCTTCATCGACTCAGACTCCCCACAGCGAGACCAGGCCAACTCGTGGGACATCAGTGATGCCTTTTAGGTAAGTAGCCCAGAACTTCTGTCACAGTACGTTCATTTAGAAGTACTCAGCACTGGTGAGGCCGCACCTTGAGTATTGTGTCCAGTTCTGGGCACCTCAACACAAGAGAGATATCGAGGTGCTGGAGCGAGTGCAGAGGAGGGCAACGAAGCTGGTGAAGGGCCTGGAGAGTAAATCGTACGAGGAACGATTGAGGGAGCTGGGACTGTTGAGTTTGAGGAAGAGGAGGCTGAGGGGAGACCTCATCACTCTCTACAACTGCTTGAAAGGGCATTGTAGAGAGGTTGGTGCTGGTCTCTTCTCACGGGCAATTAGTGATAGAACAAGAGGGAATGGCTGCAAGCTGCAGCAGGGTAGGGTTAGGCTGGACATTAGGAAAAAATTCTTCACAGAAAGAGTGGTCAGTCAGTGGAATGGGCTGCCCAGGGAGGTGGTGGAGTCCCCATCCCTGACTGTGTTTAAGAGTAGATTGGATGTGGTGTTGAGGGATATGGTGTAGGGGAGAACTTGTAGAGTAGGGCTGATGGTTGGACTCGATGATCCCAAGGGTCTCTTCCAACCTGAATGATTCTATGATCCCAAGTAATTGTAATTGCATTTAATAAATGAATGATGCAGATTTTGGTTTTAAAAAAATAGTTCAATTCTCTACCTGCAGAATCCACCATACTGAACAAACCCCACACCTCTTACTGCTCGCTCCTTTCAGCTAACGTGTAGAGTCTCTCCTCCTCCAAGATGGTTTTGAAATAAGAGAGTGGGTGGGTTTTTTGCAGTTCTGTGCATGGCATGTGCACAGGCCTGGCTCTATCCTTAGGAGTTTGTTCAGAAACAAGAGCGGGCAGAGTTCACCCTGTCGGGGAGCAGGGGTTGCTCCCAGGGCTGTAGAGCAGATCTGGCTCAGATTAAAATGCTGTGAGAATTCTTCACCCATTCAGTGAAGCAGCAGCGTCTGCCTGGTGACAGGGAGGCAGCCTGCTGTGCCGCGGCTGCTGCTGCTCTAGCATCGGTCACATCCCTTCTTCTCAAGGCAGCGCTGGCCCAGCTGCATTGACTGGTGTGGGTGAGGGGAAAAAATGGAGAGATGTTAAAACATTTTGTCTGGCTGTGTCTAAATTCAGTCTGGGTGAAAGGCAAGGAGGTTACGGTTCCATACTGTATCGTCAGTGCTACCAGCAACACTCCTGCCAAGTATCTTAAACCACTGCCTAGAGGAGAACTTCTCTTCTGGGCCACCGCTGCCTTTGCACTTTTATACTCCTCTGCTGTCTTTGTTTCTCTCCTACACCAGTATAACCTAAAGCAGTACAATCCTTCAGGGTTCTCTTACAGCCATTCTGTCATGTTCTGCCCTTTTTCTTCTGTACACTGTCCCCACTTGACGCTAAATCAGATTCTCGTTACAAGTTACCTCTATCAGGCTCTTTTAGCCTCTGCTCAGATTACAAGACAACTGTAGAGATTTAAACAACTATTTTTATTTTCTATTTGGATGCTTCCAGCTATTAAACTACTCCGTGTTCAGGCATCAGTCCACTGCCTCACACTTACTTTGATGGTCACACCCTTTTTTCAACTCAGAGAGGTGGTGACAAGCAGCGCCGCATCCCACGGCACCGACCACTTCGTGCATTATGATGACAACTCAGTGTTTTTTGTGTGAGAATAATAGCTTTTCCCTTGTAACTGTTCTGAAGCGCACCTGAGTGGCTGCTCAACAGCGGGGTGTGGGGGGAGTGAGTGGCAGAAAGCCTCTGCAGGGGCCTCAGGGGCCTTGGCCAGTTACCTGTATGAAATGTCACATCTGGTTTTAGAAGTAAAGGTGAGGTTTGGCTTTACTGAGCGGGGCTTATGTTCCGGGTCTCACAGTCTGAACTCACACAAAGCGGTGTCCAGAACTTGGAAAGAGAAATAGACACTCAAAAAAAAATATATCCAACTGAAATTGAGCATTCCTACAGATCTGTGCAGGTCATGGGGCGGGGGGGACCCCAAACTATCTACTTTTAACTTGTCCCTTTTGAGTATGTAACAGGAAGCCGTAATTTGAGATCTATCAGCCTTAAGCAGCTGAGCTGTGTGCACTTTAAGGTGTAACTACCAGCTTAAAATTACTATCTAACGTGGATATTTCCATGCAAATATCCCATAATATATTTATGGTCAACAGCAAGATTATCCCCCATAAAGATATACTGTAATCCAAGTGTATTGATTAATATCTACAGGAATCTTTACCCCTTCTGTGAAGGCAGGGACAAAGAGCCTCACAGCCAGGGCCGAGGATGCTTGACCATCGTTGGCTTGACCACTTTAGTCACAGGTGGTACATGTGTCCTACCACCTGGAGGTGGGGGAAGTACCCCCCAACCCCAACCCTTTGCAGGATAAGCTGATGTCCTGGGCTTGTTCCCTTGCCCACTTGCGTATGGTGGCATCACTGGAGGCAAAACAATGTCCACAGTCTTCAAGACAAACCTTTTGCGTTCTGGCCGTGCCTTTCTCACACGCACCCTGGCCACGGAGGCTGGGCGAGCCTTGCGCTGCTGCACCCTGGGCAGAGCCGAGGCAGGAACGGGCTTGAGAGGTTCCTTCAGCTGAGCAAGGCTGTTTGGGAGCTTCATGTTCTTCTGCTGCAGGTTACTGACTGCCTTGGTGTTGGGTACAGTCTGACTGTGAAGGAGCTTGGTGATCTTCAGCTTCGTGTCACCAGGAGTAATGTTATTTCTACGTTGTGTTACTTTTGGGTGCTTTTCCTCCTCTTCCTTGGGTGTTTCTGCAAGAAGGTCTCCTAGTAGCCCTTTGGATGCAGCACGAGCCAAAATGTCTTTGGCAGACACATTGTCAGAAGAATCTTTCTGAAAATTTCCAAGGAAACAACAGTAAATGTAGGCCACAACACAGAGCTTCAAATTCACTCCTCTAATCCCAGATTCCTCAGAATTTACTCCGTGAGAAACCCGTGGCAGACTTATGTGACATGTGATAAACGCTACACAAACTGTTTATTTGAGAAATTAAGACTGTGACTATTGTGACAAGTGGTATCTGAGCATTTGCTCCTCAGAGGCTTTGCCCACTCCAGGCCTGAAGAGGGAAAACACGATTCTGGACTTGCTCTACACAGCTCCCACACTGACTTGCTCTGGAATGTGCCTGTAATAGCACATATACATACGTGTATGTATCACAAACAGGTACTAAAATGCAGAGTTGTAGGATTGCCTAGGTTTGAAGGGACCTTTAAGATCATCTAAGTCCAACCACCAACTTGACTCTGATTAAAAAAAACCAACCCATCAGTAAATCAGGTCACCAAGCACTAAGTAATACTACCAATAACATATTGAACAGTAATATTTTTCATTATAACAGAAATCCTGTGATTCACAAGCAAGGAACTCTCAAACTACAAACTAGATTAACTGGGAACCCCATCACTACCTGACTATGTAAAGAGCAGCAATGGGGAACAAACCCCTTACAACTGGCCCAGATGAGGAAACCCAGAAATTCCAGTTGAAATGATGCTGTTGTTGTTATTAACATTTTATGCCTCACAGAAAATGCTCGTTTCCGGAGTCACCTGAAAACCGGCCTTTGGGGCAACTGGGAGCAATTCTTTCTGTGCATCAGAATTTGACTCAAAAATTATTCCAATCAACTATGTGAAACATAAAGTGTTTCTTCCTCTGGAGGGCGAGACCATGGCAGACAGGCCTAAAACACACTAGCTCAGGCAGCCAGGCTAAAAAAATACTTTACTTGGAAAAACAAAAGTCAATAATAGGTAACTTGAAAGGCTTTTCACGTGTGATTCCCTTTAATAAAATCTTCCTCTTCTAACCCTTCCCAAGACACCTGCTTCTTTCAAGCAGTGTCACTGCAGTGTGACAAAGTGGCACAAATAACCCAGTAACATCTTATCGCTTTAAATTTCAGGGGAATTCTGATTAGCTCCCCTGCCCTTCCTCTTGTGGGGAGAAAAGTCCTACTTTTCTCAGGCACAGGAGGAAAATGTTACTGCTCAGAGATGCCCTTTCAGGCCTTTCCTCAGGAATCACACCAAGGCTTTTCCATTTGCTCAGCAAACACCCCCTGCCTTTCCAGCCAGATTTGCAAATGCCTTCCTTTTGGAACAAAACGGATTCATACCTTTTTTATTCATAGAATCATAGAATCATTTAGGTTGGAAGAGACCCCTGGGATCATCAAGTCCAACCAAAGTTTCAAGTTATAATGAAGTCTTAATCCCTAGGGGTGGCCCTGCCTGCTTGGAGAGTGGCAAGTCTTGGCGACACACGCCCAGACATCACTAACTTGACTAAGCAGCGTTTATCAGGAGGCTGATGGATCCGTGTACTTCATCCCATCCCACTGCCTGATGGCAACCACCCGTCCCCAGCGCTGGGGCGGGTCAGGAACCTGCTCTGCTCACCAACAGCTCCAGAAGGAAAGCCACCTGTTGGGAAGCCACGCTCACCATAAGACTCCAGAGGTGGAACTTTTCAACCACTCACCTGCTCCTTGTTCTTAAGACCACTACAGAACAGCCAGGAGTTTTTTACTTTTTAAAAAATCTTTTATTTCATAGAGTCTGCTGGGGGGAAAAAAAAGGGCAATATTTTTTCTGTGAAATGTTTTTAAATGGCAATCTCCTTCGCTCACCTCTCTCTCTAGAACAGCTAGGAAACAGCCGCTGGAAATTTCCGATGGCTCCATTTTGAAGAAGCTTTCAGCAGAAGCCTCTGGGTTAGAGCAAGCAGAAAAAACAGGAGGAATAAGCCTGTAAAAAATAATATTTATTTTTCTGATCATTTGTTTAAGAATATAAAAGGAAATAAAAAAGAATACATTAAAAGTAGTTTCTCAATGATGACTGTCTTTTAATGATGGTCTTATAGAGCATTATCTTCATCTTTAAAAACTGCAGTTCAACACAGATGTGACAAGTCAGCTTTTTAGAATTAATTGGATTTTTTCCAATAATTCCCATTCCATTTTTTCCAATAAATAACCCCCAGATAATAAATATGTAGGAACATAATTAACAGCTATGTTCTTTCTCGGGTCTGCTATCAGTAAATTATCAAGCTGTCCATGAAGCTGGGGAGAGCTCTGCAAACACTGAGCAGCACACACAAACTGTAGAGGTGGTGACCTGGAGTTACTCAGGGTGTGCTCATAGCAAGTAACAGCACTAGCCAAGCTAAAAAGCTTAGGTTAGAAAAATTCACCTATTTGTAACAACTGCAGGTCCACCCAGAGCAGGTTGCACAGGAATGTGTCCAGGTGGGGGTTGAATGTCTCCAGAAACAGGAGATTCCACCACCTCTCTGGGCAGCCTGTTCCAGGGCTCTGCCACCCTCAAAGGGAAAACAGTTCCTCCTCATGTTTAGGTGGAACTTCCAATGATCAACTTTGTGCCCGTTACCTCTCATCCTGTCACTGGGCACCACTGAAGAAAGACTGGCCTCATCCTCTTGACGTGTATTTATAGATGTTTATCAGATCCCCCTCCCCCAGTCTTCTCCAGATTAAAAAAGACCCAAGTCCTTTCCTCATAAGAGGCCCCAATCATCCTTGTAGCTTATCTCCACACTTTTGCAATGCATCAGTGAGGAAGAAAAAAAACCTGGCCTTTTCTCATGTTCTCCCTGTGTTCCAGTAATCTCTACCTGTTACAAACTTGGCTCACCAGGCTGCTCAACTGCTACTAAGATGGTTTGTTTCAGTGCAGAGGAAAAAAAAGAAAAGCTATCAAAATGTCCTTAGGCATCTTCTACCCTGTCCTCTTCACCTTGCTGAGGACTGCAAGATACAGCCCCTCAACGCTCCACTGAGCCTCCGAGCCAGAGCTTGGTTCCACAATGGTTCCAGAGAAACGCAGTCAGTGTTTGTAGCAGTATCCCGAGCTGGGTGCCAACCCCATTTCTAATGAGAAGTCTGAAAACCTGGTTGTTGCCAGGTCTTCACCAAAATCTGAATTATTAATTTTTATGTCCCTTGGAACTTGGTGGAACAGGCTACAAGGCTCACATCCTCCTTGCATTACTAACTAAAACTCTACAGCCTATGACATGTAGGAGATATTTTGCTTTTCAATTGGGTCATTCAATGCAAAAAAAAAAATGCTCATCTTTATTTTGATTGATGTAAACACATGAATGTTACCAGGAATCCCCTTAACGAATGGTGTGACCACGAAAAGTGATGCAGAAGTTAATTCAGATTTGATAGGCCAAAGGGAAATGCACAAATGGCTTAGACTCTCCTCTATACACACCCATACCTATAAACTGTCGAATCACAGAATCACAGGGATTGGAAGGGACCTTGAAAGATCATCTAGTCCAATCCCCCTGCCAGAGCAGGAACCTTAAGGTAAGCTCAGCTTAGACAGTGGGTATGTGTTTGAAACCACCTTTATAGTGTCACAGCCCTAGGACCAGCTCTATGACCCCAAAGGCCTGTAACAGCCTTATGTTGTTCAGCAACGCTGCACAGCAAGTCCAAAAGATTCAATACACAAACACAACTGGCCTATGAGTTTCACCAAAGCCCTGTGTTTTCTTGGAAAAGAAACTAAAGTAGATGTGGGGTGACCACACAAGATGCTTTGTTAATGTAACTTGCCTCTCGAAGACACAGCTGTGAACAGTTTTTCATTCTACCCTCCATTCTTTTAGTCAAATAAAGTACCTAATTAATTCTAAGGAAGGTGTACAAGGACCCATCATAAGCAGCACACGCATCTCAAATGGCTTGAGCTTTCATCTTAAGACAAGCATGTGTCTTGTCTTCAGATGGCTCTGTTTATGCTGGTTCCCAGCAGCTTTATTGTAGCAAGCACCCAACCCATGAGCACACCCTGCGAGGTACACATGTGGCACTGAGGGAGGAAACCATTCTGGAATCCTCCTTTAGGAAGAAGTCCAGTCAGTCTGTAGTCACACATCTGCTCGGGTCTGCACAAATCCTAACGTCATTGTGCTGTCCCTTTCTCACCATCAGAGATCACCTTGTATTTGACAGTAGGAGCATCATTTGGTGGTGTGACAAGCCTCGTGTTTCTGCAAAAAGCCAAATAGGTTTTGGATTGACTTCAGGGGGGGAGGTATTTTAGATAAGGGAGGAAAATAGATTTCCTGAAAATATTAAAGCTCCAGGAAAAAAAAAATTAAATATAAATTTTTGTTATATTTATCATGAACTTATGTACTGCTCGTGTTCCAATCATTCAGAGACCATTATGTCCCATATGATTTACGATTCTATCATAATGCAAAATTTAACTACACTGAAGTACACTGAGGGTGGTGAAACAGTGGCCCAGGCTGCCCAGAGAGGTGATCGATGCCCCATCCCTGGAAACATCCCAGGTCAGGCTGGATGAGGCTCTGAGCAACCTGATCTATTTGAAGATGTCCCTGCTCATTGCACGCGAGTTGGATGAGATGACCTTTAAAGGTCCCTTCCAACCCAAACTATTTTATGACTCTATGGTATCTTGAGCCACAGCACCTTCCCCCACAATGGCCAAGTCATCAACATCACCTAAGATAACATAAAATCAAAGACACAGTATTACTCTCCCAGCCTGCATTTTATCCAAACCCAGCTTCATTCTCTGCATGCTGATGGGATGAAAGCAACAGCTCTATGAGGAGCTCACCACAATGTTATTTCCAAGCAGCGACGCTTTCTTCCCACTCTGATTTCAGTTGGGAACAAAAACATCAGATGAAAAAGTCAAGAGGCTGCCACTTGGTATTCTTGTAACATCAAAAGGAGCGCAATGAGAGGCGGCACAATCGATTTTCACTGTCATTCTAATGCAACACACGGCTCCACCTAGGAGAAGACTCATCCTACAGTTTGAAGTTACACTTAATCTTCCCATAGACAAAACTATTTATTCCATACCTGTACGGTTGCGCTTTATTTCCTTCCACTCTAGAGTCCAGTGCTTTTTTCACTACTAGCTCATTTTCTTCTGGGTAAAGTGAACAAGTGCAGTAAACAATAGCTTGTACTTTGGCAACTACAAAACAAACAAACAGAAAGTCTTTTCTACTGTTGAAATTCTTCATACACACAGTGGTTTTGTCTGGAATGAAACCAGCATAAAAATTACACCTGGATGTCGTTTTTACCAATGAAATACATCCTCCTGCACACATTACTATTCAACCTCTACTGTATTTCAATAATTAAAATCTTTTCAAACTCTGTGCTGATTTCAGCAGAAATTCAGGGCTCTATCTGGTCTTTTCACACAGTGGCCAAAGGAGGGGGGGAGAAAGTGGGAGCACGAGGATGGAGCCAGGCTACATTTACAACTCTTCCAAAGCAGGGTATGACTAAGCCAGTTCTCTACACGATGCTGAAGATTATTGTGGTAACAGCTGGGGAATACTAGGACACAGATACACCTTTAAACTTGAGGTGTGGTTGTGCCCTTACAGTTTAACTAACAGCACAATCAGTGTATTTTTAACTAGATAAACCCTGGTACAGTGCTGGAACTGACAGCACAAGGTGTTAACAGAAATCCAAGGGCTGTAACACTTACATTTCATTGTGTGCATCAGGTCACGAAGCTGCCGCTCAGCCAGAGCAGCGAGTTTCTCCTGAGAGACAGATCCTTGGAAAACATCTCTTAGCAATCCTGCATCTAAGCACAAAGAGTTGTTAATTTATTAATGCAACTCCTCTCAGCATCCTGTTAAAATTCAGCTGTTTGCAGAGAATGCTTTGGTAACAGACCTGTTTGTTACTGGTGCAGTGGGAAGGTAAGTTTTATGAACTGGAATACCAAGGAATGCTAAAATTATTCCTCTTTCTCTATCTGCAATTACTACAGCCTCTTTTTTGTTTCTATTTAATGGAAATTGTACGGTAAATAGACTTAATCAATCAATAAAGGAATGGCATCAAGGGAAAATTAGACACACTCATTGGTATCTGGAAACAGATTTTCTACATACTCTCTTTTTACTGTAAAAGAAAGGCTAAATACACTCTGCTCCCCAGAATAACCTGCAAGCTTCACACTATCAACTTGAAATCACCTTTACAAAACACTCTTAATCCTTTGGTGCCACCTAGACAGATTTTGTTTTCTTATTCACACTCCTAAGCTTTGCCAAACACGTTCTTGCTCACTTTGTCTGGAAAAAATCATATGTGTAATTTATTTCTACTATTATATTTCCATAGTAGCCTGCATGTACATTACACATACAGAATTATGCAAGTTATTTAATATATATTACATTTTTTAATTAAATACAATAAAAAAGGGAGGGTATTTTATAAAATTCTATCATTTACTGAATCAGCTACAACGTCCAGACCACAAGACTTGAATGTTATTTCTACCAGAAAGTTTAAGTAAGGCTCTTGTGTCAAGTTACCTCTGTGTTCATTTAGAATAAAGTCCACTGGATTGCCAACACCCAGCCCGGAGCATTGTGGAAGCAGCAAAGCAACTTTTGCATTCTGAAGCCTCGAGTCTGTTGGTTCAATCTCAATGAAGTCTTCATCTATCAGCTGAATATCTGAAAAAAAAGGGGGTTTTAGGCAAAATTCGGCAAGCCTGCCTAACTTGAGTGTGATAAAGGTGAAGAGACTGTGGTGTTACACAGACTTCCATAAAGCTAGACCCTCCAAAAGTATGTCCCACATATTCCAACTGGATTGAAGGACTAGTCCTTAGTGCCTTACACCAAAAAGTCTGCTAAAGGGGTTCCAGAGTCTTCGTGTATCCTGTTCCAATTGCGTCCTCTGGGTAAACCAGAGAAGTGCGCGTGGTTTTGATTAACCCTCACAGAAAGAGGTAAAAATCAGGCTGAAAGCAACAGCCAAGACACCAAATAAATGGAACCAAAAGGTCCCAGCTACACCAACCACTATACAGTAACTGCTTAGATGGCAAAGTTCATTGACTTGAAAAGGACCCAGCATCTATTGCAATTAGTCTGCAACTTTTCATTAACTTGATTTCACCCTGTGTCAAAAAAAAGTTGTTACTGCCTTCCCCAAATCCTCCAAGGAGATCTCTGAATCCCAACAGAAGTATGTCCTATTTATAAATATCGCAACCATCTACGTTACGTTACGTATACCAAGCCTTTTAACACCTACTTTTACATCCCATGTGACTGAACAAGTTCCTCAGTTCAGCTTCTTTTGCGGAAGATTTTACACCACAAACAAAAATTCTGGTCATGCTGTGAACTGTCAGCGCTGACATGTGGGCAATGGTCAGATGGGAGCCTGCGTGGGCCACTATGACGTCGTCGTCCGTATTCAGCAGAGCCTGGGCAGAGTGTACGGCCAGGCTGCGAGACTTATCCTAGAAAATGATGACACAAAATTAAACACAACCAACTAAATTTAGTTCCTGTGACTGCCAACGTGCCTTGCCACATTAGGCAAGAATTCCATTGTTTCATGACAAGCCAGAAAGGTGGGAGGAGAAAAACTAACCAGAGGCAGTTCAGGAGAGAAATGCAGAACTATTGACACAGCTCTTGAAGATCATTATAGGAGAAACGAAGCCCTGACAGATCAAAACCCTAAGATTTTGGTGAAATTTGAACACTGAGGCAGACCTGAATGCAGAAAGCACATTAACAAGTGATCTCATACTACAGATGCTGCAGAGAGAGACACGTCACATATTTTCTCTATCAAATTACTTAAAAAGACAAAGAGTGAATGGACCACCGGTACCGAGTTTTGCACCAAACCTGGCAAATACTGGTGTCAAGTTAGAAAAGAACAGAAAACTAAACCTTTAAGCTCACATTAATGTCCACATGTCCGCTTACACCATTTCAGTACCATCCTATACCACCACCCACAGAGGTGGAATTTTTGAGGGTTCCATTTCCTGACTTTGAATATCACTAAGTAGTAATAATTGGAATTTTTTGCTGGTGACCTACATGGCTGTCATCTGTGGTTCTTCTCTCTAAGTTTTCCATTAAAAATATACACGTTGAAATGAGATAGTCAGATTTACTTTGTAAGATGGGTAATAAATTTTCAGGTTAAAATTTCCAGAAAATGCTAAGCATCAAGTGAAAACACCCTTTGAAATGTCTCTGCTAAGAACTGAAGAACCATCAGATATTTTAGGTCATTTGTGGTCATGGGTTGTTGCAGGGCGACTCCAAACCACCGCTCTACAACAGGAACCTCCCACCAATCTTGTCTGGAGAGGCTCATGATGGCAAGTCAGGAAAAGAACCGGCAGGGTTTATGGAGATTTAGGAACCACACTGCACAAAATACACACAAGTGCCATCATTCCATCCCAAATGGGCAGCTGAGGATGAAGAGATGTTCTAACATTAGCACATCGTTATCTACTCTCTGGGGGCAACGCATGTTGAATCACACAGAAACTTTCCTCGTATCTTCAGCCTGCCTCTTTGACCAGTTTTGACACTTATTCCAACAGTTTGAAGATTAAGTTTAAAACATGCAGCTCATTTAACTGTAGCTATCAATTATAAGCATTAACATTTGCAAGCTACATTTATTAAGCGAATCAGTTTCTAACCTTGATTATTAAAAACATCCGAAACCTTTTGAGAGCGTGCTGCTGCCTGCCTGATTTAATAGGAGAGTCACACAATAGATGACCTCATTCCAGTGCAAAGCTTTCATACTGCTCAGGGGTGACATCCACTCACCTGCAGTAAGAGCTTGTCATCTGTAAAAAGATCTAAATTAAGGAGCTCTTCTTTGAGGGAGGAAGGAAAAAACACCACATCATTGCAGTGTTGGTCCATACAGTATGTATAATGGTCGAAGGCTGACACAGACTCAACTCTTGTGAATCCCCGCTTCTTCAACTCTCCAAAAACATCTTGCAGGCTGTTAACATACAACTCTGACCATTAAATATACAACAGTTACTTAAGCAACACAGTTTGCATTGGTTACACCGATTTTTGCCTTATTAGTGTGTTTGTATATACATGGATGTCTATAAATGCAACACTGTCTAAGGCAGGAGGGGAATTCACTCTATTTTAGGCATGTAAGTTCTGGTTTGAAACAATTAAGTTAATATGTCTGATCAAATAAATTAAGAAAGAGGCATGGATCCACAGAGGACGATTCAAAGCATCACAACATAAGGGTCCATGCGTTCAGGAGACACTGTAGCAAACTCACTGCTGGAATACCTTAGTTCTTTCAATTGCTTCCAATTTAGCCCAGCTCACCAATGAATTTAACAGCTGACAATTGAAATCACCCTCGTGTAAATGTAATGAAGGCATAAAAGCTGAGGCTTGCAGTTCAGACATAATAATGATTTAAAGGTATATACACAAAAGCATGTACGTTGAAATGCCGTTGCAGGCAGTGCCCTAAGCTTATATGCTACATTAAGTGTAGGATCAACACAGCAGCTTTTAGCTTAGTTGTATTTAAGGATTGCAAAATCACAACCAGAGTAAAACACCTTCTCTATCTTGAAACACCCATAACTGAAGCACAGACCACTGGTCCAAGACAACAGTATAAACACAAAGTTCTTGAAAACACAGATAACGGGACAACCTGATATTTTTTGGCACAAGTTTACTCACCTGTGTATTTTATTCTAACTTTATTTCCCCATTTATTTGGTGAAAAACCCACACAAGCAACAGAACAGTAAGAAGAACTGTTTCACTACTTTGTTACAGTTGATGAATACCACTACTGCAATATACAAAAAACTTCAAACATGCACAACACAACATCAGTGAAATAAGCACAATTTACAATAAGAAACTTAAATTATTGGTAATAATATAACCTGGAAATTCTAAAGCAAGTGTGTAGTAAACTGTATCACTTCACAGGTGAAACCATCACTGTTAGAGACACTTTAAAGACATTACCTGGTTTTAAATGTGTTTATCCAGACACATAAGGGTAAAGCAGAAGCCCTTTGTACCTGCTTCCGTGTGGCTTCTGGCAGAATGTATTCAATTGAAAGAGCATCATGTTTGATGCGACATCTTGCCAGTGCAGCTGCCAACTTGGTCCTAAAGCTGCAAAATCATAATCACAAATTCAGTAAGTTTTAGAAATGTTGCATGGAACTACTGCAGTACTATACTATTTATATTAAAGTACTCTCTCGCTCAGGAACCAAAACCAAAAGTGAGGCCTCATTTTGCAACCTGTTACAGAAAACACACAGTTACAGGACATTTTCTACCTCAGACAACAGCAGATGCGAGGTAGTAGTAAACAAAGCTAAAATTGTTTCTCTTAAATGCACATGGGACTGGAACTCTTAAATATATAGATTTTCTCAGATAGTTAAAAAGCAAAAATGTTTCAGAATTGTGACCTGTGAAATACAGCCATTAGAGTTTTTTTGTGTATTTGAAGATGCAAATACGTGCACAGGCAGAACGAGTGTTTGATGAAAGCTGACCTCTAAATGTCTACAGAAACACCACCAGTATGATGGCAACCAGGAGTCAGTTTTACTATTATTACCTGAAAATCTCAGAGGAAATATTCCCAGTCTTTTCTTCCTGCAAGCTTTATGCATAAATCTTGATACAGTTTTCTTCAAACCAAATAAAAATTGCCGGTGAGCTACTTCAAATGTCAAGGTATATTACCTACTGCCCTCCAGGAATACCTTGCACCTTGGATATTCATTAACTTTCTGGGTTATTCTGGATCCAGCAGCAACACAATTGTGTCCAACAAATACCTGTTCAGTTCATCAACAGACTGACAAAATAAATGTTTGAATACTACTTAAAATGTTTATTTTACATATCCTCCCTTATGGCATTCTAATTAATGTTTAACAAAATTCCGTAATATTCATATTGCTAAATAAATGGATCTTATCCCGTTCCATGACCTCTTGACTGTATTACGCTCGCATTTATGAATGTCTACTGAGTATTTCATTGCTTTTCTAAGATTGTATGGAAAAAGTTTCAACAACTCCAAAATAAGATGCCTTTTTCTAGCAAAATAATCCACAACACAAAAATGGTTTGTTAGCTGCATTTTTAACTATAGCAATACAAAATTTGACACCAATATAGGTTAGAGGCAGACCTGCTGGAAAGCACCTCTGAGGAGAAGGATCTGGGGGTCCTGGTAAATGATAAAAGATCCATTAACGAGCCAGCAATGTGCCCTTGTGGCCAAAAGGGCCAATGAAATCCTGGGCTGCACAAGGAAGAGTGTGGCCAGTAGGTCGAGGGAGGTCATTCTCCCCCTCTACTCTGCACTGGTGAGGCCACAGCTGGAATACTGCATCCAGTTCCAGAGAGTTCAAGAGAGACACGGAAACTACTGGAGAGAGTCCAGTGTAGGGCAACAAAGATGATTAAGGGATTGGAGCATCTCCCTTGTGAGGAAAGGCTGAGAGAGCTGGGACTCTTTAGCCTGGAGAAGAGAAGGCTGAGGGGAGACCTCATGAATGCTTATAAGTATCTGCAGGGTGGGTTGAAGGAGGATCGAGCTGGACTCTTCTCAGTGGTTCCCAGTGACAGGATGAGCGGCAACGGGCACAATCCAGAACATAGAAAGTTTCATTCAAATATGAGGAAAAACTTCTTTATGGTGAGGGTGTCAGAGCCCTGGAACAGGCTGCCCAGGGAGGGTGGGGAGTCCCCTCCTCTGGAGACCTGCAAAACCTGCCTGGATGCAGTCCTGAGTAATGTGCTCTAGCAATGCTGCTTTAGCAGGGGAGTTGGACTAGATGATCTCTAGAGGCCCCTTCCAACTGTCAATTCCATGATTCCATGAAATTTCGCTTCAAACACAAGATTTGAAGCTGAAAGACATCTGTAATATTGAAAACTCTAAAACAAAGGTACTGGTTATTCAAATCTGTATTTCTACAGCAAAAAGTTCTTAGCACGTATACCTGTATAGATAATGCTCTATCTTCTGAACTTCTGCTACAGGCTCCTCTTCGTCAAAAATCTCTCGTGCTTGAAACTTTCGCGCTTGTAGGTCATAAAGCATCACAACAAGCAAACTGGTTAACTCATCTGGCTGCAACAGAAAAGCAACTGGATGGAGAAAGTCATGGAATGCATACCTTAACCTCTGCAGAAAGATCCAGATCAAACAGCAGTCTCCCATGTAATAGAGACATTAAAATGACTGAAATGCTTATTTTTAAGAACATGAAAGTAATTCCTCATGGAGAGTTAAGTAAAACACTGGAGTTTTGTAAAAAACTCAAATATACAACTTAAAAGTGATTTGGCTTATCAAAATCTAAAACATTCTCCACACACACACAGATAATATAGTATATCCTAAAAACTTTTAATGTTATCAGAATTTAAACATGAAATTATTGTCTCCTCATAAAGCAGTTTCTTGAATAGTTAAACTAACAAAAACATCTCGTCTATCAATTTGTCTCTTCCAGGATTCTTTGGTACAGAACAACCAATATGCTCAGTTATAATAACCACTCTGCAGTCAGGACACACATAAAATCTCCTGCCCATGTCTAAACATTTTAAAGAGGGAGCATCTCCTTCTTAGGGAGGGTAATTAAAGCACTTCAGTTACTTTTGTCTACCTGTTTCATTAAATTCCCACAGTTCTTATGCCTTTGAAAATTCTTACCTTTTCACGAATATAACTGAAACACAAAATGTTACCATGCAAGTCTTACTTCCTTACAAAAACACACCAAAAATCAAATCTGTTAGATCATTTGCCAGCTCACATCAATCTCCACAAACAACAGTTCAAATTCATCTTGTCCTTTTCAAAAGCATCAAAAACTAAACTAGAAGGAAGAGCAGATTACTCTGCCAGCTCGAGATTTTCTTTTCATGGCAAAGCAGGAAAGCACGTAGAGAGAGTAAGCCAGGCCCATTTTTGCCAGTATTGTATACTATATTGCTACACAATACAGTTTGCAGGAAATTAAATATGGGTTCAATGCATTCTTTTGTCTGATGGAATTCACTCCACGCTTTACAACTCCCAAGGGTGGGAAGAGAACTTGACTTTCTTCCCCACTCACAAGGGGACACAGCTGGGAAGAAAGCACACAGACAGGGGCTGGCTCATGGACAACATGCCATCAAGTATTACACTGCAGTAAGCAGTGCGCTCTCCTGCCTTCTTTCTTTCAGTCCTCAGAAAAGATTCTCATTACATCAACTCAGAAAATACAAAATTTATTTCCTCACAAAAGTATTCACTTACTATTGAGTGGCAGGGGTAAACACAACTATCTAACAATATTTCTTCAAGAAGATCTTGATCTGAAAAAAAAGGATAATATTGACAAGTTGCACTATGAAATCTATGGAAGAAAACCACCATGAAAACTAAGGGCAACCTGGATCACAAACAGTAGCAACTCCAAACAGGTATAATTCCTTATTATTAAAAAATATAGAGTTTAAATGTTTGATTTCACAAAATTCTAACAACACTTAGATATATTTAAATATTTGAGGGGTACAAACTGAGTCTAGTAGTAAGCTGTAATTGAACAAAACAAATCCCCAGCTCTGTGCTGTCAGGCAGAAACTGAACGCTTTGGGTTTCCACGTTTTCTCTGCTGCATCGTTTCTGCTGGCAGTTCTTGCAGAAGTCTGGTACTTACACTTGAGAGCATTGAAGGCCAGTTCGTAAGATAAACGCAGGAAAGCCTGATGTTTAACAGCCAGCAGGGGAGGCTGGGGGCCATCGCCGTACCGCACCAGCCTGCCAGCATTAGGATTCTTGCTACGAATGCCTTGGAAAATCTTGGCTGCGCTGAGGTATACGCAGTCGCGATAGCCGTTCTTCTCAATCACAGTCATTGTTCCTCTTCCAACAGAACCTTTTCCAGCTGAAATTTTCTTTGCACTCAAGTCTGAAGCATCATTTCTAACGTCCTCGTGTAAAGACATCAAGTTACTTTCAGAAGCTGGCATTTTGCCAGTTGCTGATTACATGTGTAAAGTGCAAGTCACACTCCTGCTGCCTCTGCAAAAAACAAAGTTTGCAGTGAATTATGACACTTGCTTTCACTAGAATATACTTTCCCCTCTATTTCCAGCTATTCAATACAATTTATTTTCCTTTTTACCCTCTGGTCCTGCAAATACACATATACATATGTCATCTATACTTCTATAGGTCTATCATCTTACATAGAGTTGAGAAGTATTTTTAACAGTTTTCTTACCTTATTTATTTTCACTAATGCAGATACAAAGACTGGCTACTTGTTTCAAAGAGGCCAGTGCTTTACCGTAAACGATCCTTAGCAGCCTATATGCAGAGATTTGATTCTCTGTGTCTAATAGGAAATATTATTGTTGCAGACAGAACAGTATCTCTTACTAGGAATTCTCCTTTAAAAAACAAGACATTACAGAAGTTCCAAAGCAGACATTGTCTCTTCCAAAGAGCCAACTTGAAAAGAGTTGCAGAGAATTCCACATGCTTGTCCACTAAAGCGGAAATCTGTTCCTAAAAATGGATAATAGAGATCAACTAAGTGTTAATGTATTTAATACATTACCTAAACAGCACAATTTTAAGTGCAGGAAATCCATTCTGACAGTCTCTGATGACATTATCCAACTCTCCATAAGCCCATGCGCATTTCTTAAAATTTCTATGTGTCTTACATAAACAGCAAGACAAAAATTACCTTCCCCAGAGGTGGAATAGAGCTTCAAGAAAAAGAAGAAGTCCCACTGTTAGGCAAAGACAAAAATATTTGCTTAAGTTCTACCTAAACCCTAAAATATATCCACCACAGGACTTGGATTTACCCTACTTGCCCTGGTTGCTATAAGATATTTGTGACAAGGCTTAGAGGTTTAGAACTCGGGTTAAACGTTCAGAAGAGGGCTATTTAAGCCAAGATGAATTAGTCACAGAAGAAAGAATTTAAAAAAAACCAACAAATGCAAACTAATTTTCCTGTTTGAAGAATAATAATAAAGGAGAACCATGAGGAATTTAGCAGCTGCAGCACAGAAGACAGGCATGGATCTGATGATGACAAATAGTTCTGAATATTTTTGGATTAATGGTAGAGATAGCAAAATTTGTTCTTTTTGCCAGTGTAAAAATCCAAAAGGTGGTGCTGCTCTGACCAAACAGAAAGCATCTTCTCTTTTGCTATGTAATTTAGTTCAGTACAACCATTCTCTTTCCCTAAGCTCCCCCACATTCCTCAGGATGAATTAGGTATCTCTTCTCCCCGGATCAGACATACTCACTTGGCATCCTTTCTCCTCTCCTCTTTTCTGTCCCCATGACACAAAACACAATGGTAAAGGAGGATGGCAGCACACAGGGCTGGAGGGGAAAGGAGGAACATGAGCTGTTACTTCTCCATCAAGCAGACATGAAATGCCCCACGCTGAGCCACCGTTCCGCCATTCAACCTCCAAACCCAACACGGGTGACACCTGGCCCCGTTCCTCCCCTGTCCAAGACCAGCACAGGACAGTGCCTGCTCCAGACAATCAGTGTTGCTTCCGGAATTCTGGGAGCTCATCTGGAGGAGGCCCCATCTCATTCTCCCTCCCCAGGATTTGCTCCCCAAAACTGAGTGCTGCTAATGCTGCAGAAGCAACTTTTACTGTCCCTTTACAGAGGTCATGGGCCTCAGACAAACAGCTGCTTCTGGTGGGAGTCAAGCACCAACATTCCTAAGGTTAGATAAAGCACTAATGGGTCCATGGAGCAAATGTAAAATTATTTTATGAAGCCATATTGAAACAGAACAAGCAGTACTATCAAAAGAAAGCACTATTCTTCACTAGAATAAAGTAATAGATTACCTAAACCAAGCTGAAATTCCCATACCTAGAAAGGAAAAGAATCATAAACATTTCAGGTTGTTTTACACTAATTTGACCAGAAGACATGTATGATTACACAGAAACAGGGAGGGCATCAAAGAGGGACCTGGAGCTCAAACCCCTTCTCCAGCATTTTATAACATGTGGCAAGTGAATGAATGTTTGCTGTGTCAGGACTTTGAAGCCTTGTAGGGTTCCCCATTACTGTTTGTGACTTCTTTGCCAAAGCCATTTTTGCTGACCTGAGAGACACGCTGCTTTTGAGATGATTTGACGAATACACTTTCCATGAAAACAAATATCATTTAATAAAGTTAAGATGACAGTGATCTGCCCTGTGCAGACAGACTGCACAACTGCAACACTGTAAATCACAGCTTGGATTACTGAACCCTGTGCCAAGCAGAGAACACCAAGCTTGATTAATATGAAGCTCAGCTGGGAAGAACCAGAGAAGGAAGAAAAAAACCTGCCCTTGTCTGCAGAAGTAGTGAGCTGAATATCAAGCATCTTACTCAGGTGAAGGGAAAAAACCCTCAAGGTCCCAAGGAGGCCATCATTCTCCTAAAAGAGAGAACAGCCTTCAAAGTTGAGAAAGATCTTGTTCATTGCAGAGTTAACAAAACCTTAAAATGAAACATGAATTTGTTGTGTTAGGGCTCTGCTAAACAGAAATTAATTAAGAATATGAGCACAGAAATAATTTAAAAAAATAATATTAAAAGAACAAACCCAAACAACAGAGTTTATAATATTCTCAAGTCCTACAAATGCTAAACCAATCTGATCTGGACCCAAATCCAGCACCTCTCCATACAGTCTTAGTACACTGATCCAATGTTAAAAATACATACATACTGTCAGTGATCTGGCTGCCTCATCTACAAAGCAGGAACTTCCTGTTGCAATTAAGCTTCCAGGTTCTTTCCAGTATAATTCCACGCTGTTTTCCTTAAGTTTGACCAAATTTACAAGTTAGAGTAGTAACAGAGTATGCAGAATAAAGTAACTTAAAGACAGCTGTGACTAAATTTAATGGACAGCTACTGGACAGCTGTTCGACATGACACCTAGAGTTGGTGTTGTAAACAGCAAGCAACCATCTCAGGACAATACTGGTCGTGGAAGCACAGAGAGGAAGCATCTCTCCACTTCTGCTAACCCAACATAATCCATTAAACCAATGACAAGGATCAGGATTTAGCACAATAGTCCAATGAGCAACACCAATACCATCACAAGGAAACGCTTCTTATATACATTACCCATTCAAAAGAATGTAAAAACCTCTCACCTAAAAACATCTATATTGCAGCAGCAGACTCCCATAAGCCAAGCTGCTGTTAGCCAAGTACAAACAACAACAATAAAAACAGGAAGATTGCACATTTAAACAGTAGAGGGGAAACTAGAGTAGACTGGGGTACCAAATGGAACTATACTGCCTGACACCAGACAGCACCATGGTAAGAGGTTTGGAGGCATTCACAGTGGAGGAATGATGTTTATCCCTATCTTTGTTGTCTGAGGACTTGAGTAGAGCCCTCAGCTGCTCTGGCAGGCTCTATATTTGGAGAGTTCAACATGTCTAAGACAGCCCACAGGAAAGCCACCAGAAGAGCACCCAAAGAGAACGTGAGAGAGAAACAAAAGTTTATACTCGTGCTCCAAGAAAACTCTTGAGCAAGACATTTGAGGCAACCTTCCTCTCACTCCCTAAGCCATCTGGAAGAGGTACCTGTCAGGTACTCTCACAAGATGCCCACCAAACAGAACTGCATTGAGACCAGCAGGTTTAAATCTGTAAGAGTTTTAATCACTGCTTCCCAACACTCAGATATACTACCCTTTTAGCCAGTATTCTTGCCAATGGAATTGAAGAAAAATTGGATCCATTTATTTGAATGTACTCAGTTTCAAGTGAAGCTGTCCATAGACCATCCAGTTTTGCCGTTATGAACTAAAAGCACTAGACAAACAGAGCATTTGCGGCACACAATATAGATCAATATGAAAAGCAAAGAAAAATGTTTCTGGTTTATATGTGACTTCATTCAAAGTGGAAATTAACCAGTGTAACATAAACACTCAGCTTGAAGGATGGCTCCAACTTTGACATAGTGAACTCAAGTGAATAGAATTATGACATTTCTTCACTGCACAGCACAGGAAAGGATTTCACCACACACACTTCCATCAAAGTCACTAATTCTTCTGTTTATATACCAATACACATGTTTTTCCTATTTCTTCAGTTATGACCTTTTCCCTTAGCCTCTACCATTACACAGTTCAAGAAAAGAGAAAAACAATAAGCAGCTCCACAGTATTTTTGTCTTATTAGTTTGTGGGTATATATGACTCTATCTGCTTTCCAACAGCAACACGACTGCCTGATACTGAGCTTCAATAGATCACAAAGCTCTGACCGTCCCAAACTTCAGCTGACCAAGGTGGAGGGAAGGGCAGATTAGTGAAAGCTGGGGAGTTAGCCAAGAGACCAGTACAGCTCTGATTTAAGAGAAAGGATCCATACTAACACAAAAGAAGGCTGAGGGGAGACCTTATTGCTTTCTACAACTACCTTCAAAGTAGCCAGGTGGGGGTCTGTCTCTTCTCCCAAGTAACAGACAATGGGACAAGAGGGAATGGCGTCCAGCTGCACCAGGGGAGGCTGAAATTGGCTATTAGGAAAAATTTCTTCACCAAAAAGGCTGTCCAGCACTGGAACAGGCTGCCCAGGGAAGGGGTGGAATCGCGATCTCTGGAGGTGTTTAAAAACGGGTGGACGTGGTGCTGAGGGACACGGTTTAGTGGCGGTTTTGTCAGTGTTACGTTCATGATTGGACTCTATAACCTTAAAGGTCTCTGCCAACCTGGCCGATCCTGATTCAGTCATACAGAAAAAAAACCCAAACCAGTACTTCTTTGTATAAACATGCAAAGGGTTCCTTTAAACCTTTAAGGCTGCAGGGCCTTAAAAAACAAACAACCTCCCAACCCCGCACAGGTGGGGACGGGGTGACTTCTAACCCCCTCTCCCTCAGCAGGAACGCGAGGGCCCTTTTCTCCTGACAGGCTTTCTCCCGCTCGCTTCTCCTCCCGCGGTCGGCGGCGCCGGGTGCTGCGGCAGCGGAGACCCCAGCCACCGGCCACCCCACCTCGCCCCACTAGCCCTTACCCGCCAGCAAGCGGCTCGGCCGCTCCGCCGTCCCGGGCGAGTCAGACACTTCACGCACACGCCACCTGCCCGGCCTCGCCGCGGTGGGGGCCGTTGGGTTCGGGAAAGGACGCCTCCACCCTCTGCCCTCTGGCGGGGGTGGGTCCGCCTGCCCAACTCCGCCGCTTGCCCACGCCTCTCACCTGCAGCCCCCCTGCGGGCCCCGGGGGGTTTGGTTGGGGCCGCGGTGGGCGCGAAGGTGAGGCGCCGGGTTCCGGCAGTGCTGGGCCTGACAGGCCGGGGCTCCATCTGCGGCATGCCTGGGGCTCTTAGGAGCCGCCTGAGTAATTAACCAGCCACAACAAAGTGCCATGATCCACCCTGGCAACGGCACGTGTGTGTGTGTGATGAGATGTTCCCAAGAGTTGCATTTCCTGGCCCTTTGCACCAGTCCCTGCCTTTGGGGAGCAAAGCTGCTCGTGTCTTCCTTGTCTTGATTTGTGTTCAAAGAAAACTTGTTTAAATCCCCGAACAGCAGTAATTCTCCTCACCTCCATGATGACTTTAAAGAACAGGTCTGATCTAGACTCACGTTTCTCACTGCATCAACACACCAGTTTGAGGAACAGAAATCCCCAAAATACAGGAATAACCCCAGTTATGGTGCTGGGTTTTCATTTTCAGTTGAAATTAGCAGGACACTGGCACTGTATGCCATTGATCTCTTAATGTGTTGGCTGTTTCAACCTCAGCTTTTGTTCAGAGTCTCGAAAAGCATAAGTGGATCAGGCCTTTTAAGTTGTTCCCAGAATTTTTATTTAAAAAAAAAATAAAATCTTGACAATACTTCAATCATCAGCCAATAAATCAGCTGTAACCTTGTCAAAAATCTGCTTTCCCCCCCGTAAACTTTGTTCCTGTTACATCAGTGTGATTATGGGCAATCTTTAAATTGTCCTTAATAAGGGGAAATTGTCAAATCCTCCGTGATTCAGTTAAAACCAGTGTTGACCTTTGGTGTGTCCTTTCTCCAGTGCAATCCTGGCCAGCACCTCTTGCAAGCATCGGCCGCAGACAGAAGTGCTCTTCCGTGGGAAGTTGGAAGTTCAGGCTCAATTCTGCAGTCGGACTGCACAGAACCAACATAACCAAGGCTTTGGTCTAGGCTGACACTGTACGTGAAGTAAAGCTTAATACAAATCTCAGCACATCCACGTTTTTACTCATTGTGAGGTCCCAGAACTTTTTTGGGAACAAGCTCCATGGAAGCACTCAAGCCAATGCATATTATCCCTGCCGAAACCGGGACGTTCGCCAGATCTCTTTCTCGGATCGATATTATCAGATATCTAATCAAACCCAACAGCAACTCTGCCCAACCAGCCCGTGACTGTGCAATCGGCGTGCATCAGGACTAGAAAATTTGGAGAGTTAAAAGCAGTCCTTAGTTTGCTGAGAGGACAAAGACACCTTTCTGGTCTGGATCTGCTACGTGCTTCAGCAGCAGCAATCAATTGCAAAGCAAGCCAAAGTAGGCTGGGTAAACTTTGCATGTAGCAGTTCAAACAAATCTTGAATCCTTCCTGATGAAGGGGAGGAATACATGATTAATAGGGTGTGTGGATCAATAGGGCACTGTACTAGCTATGATATAGATGAAAAGGGGGGTTTTGTGCTGTTTATTTGATTTTGTCCAGATAGATACGGCACCTCTTTTTAAAAGACTCATCTGGAAGTTAGAGCTCTGTGAAACTGCAGAGGTGCCTCCAGTAGGTGGCTGATCAGGCGGTGCCTTAATTTGGTGGAGCTGATCCACTATGACTGTCTTGGGATGTTCTGAACAGCAGGGACACTGAGACCAAGGTCAGATTCTGCTGTTTTTTGGTGAAGCATGAGCCTATGTTATCTGGCAAGTAGTTGCTGCATGTGTAACTGAGAGCTTTTTTTTCCTGATAATTTTTCAGTCATTTTGCCCGTTGTGTTAATTCATAATCATGAATAAGTTTTTCTCCTGAATTGTTGAAAGTAAAAGAAAAAAGTTATCAGAGCCAAAAAACCAAACAAACCCTGGAAACTTTTCTTCATTTCATTAATTTGCTAATGTAGAAACTATTTTGCTAAGAATTCAGCTAAGAATTTTCAGTGCCTGGAACTATTTGTCTTTGAAAAAATAAATATATATTAGCACCACTATCTCCTCTCCTTTTTGTCTGTGGCATTATCATCTACAGTCCCCTCACTGAAATCCCCATTAAAACTCCTTCATATCTTAAGTTAGACTCTTTAGCCCGAATACTTTAAAGTGATTCATGGAAATACTCTCTTTTTCTGGGCCCTTTCTTCATGGAGTTTAGCATATCCTGGAAGCTGAGTAATTCTCATTAGGGTTTATTCCATGGGACCTGAAGTGATTCACCAGTTTGCTGGCTTAGCCCCCTAATTGGTGCATGAATGAACTGCTGACAGAGTTAGAGCAGAACATCAAGAATGAGAATAAAAGGTTAAAAAGGATCATTTCCCTCCTGCACAAGTTGTAACACTTGTGTTTGTTAGGTTAAATCATGTAAAATTTTATGTTGGCTAGTAGTTTAAACTGTATATACTGCTACTCAAGGACCAGACATGGTAAAACCTGAACTTGGTGGCTCAAAGGTGGTACATTGCATTAAGTTGGTGCTTTTATGGTCTGTTTATGATGAGAATGAGATCTTACGCCTGAGTGGCAACTTCCAGCTGAGAATCCACTTGCCAGTTGAAGGCCGGTTGAAGCCCAATTGAAGAAAGGTCTCTTTTTTTTCCTATGTGTGTCATTTATCTGTAGTGATTTTCATATGTCATTTTGTTGACCACTCACTCAGTCTCATAAGGTCTTTCTGATCTCATTTCTAACACCTTCCCTTATCCTCACTACTCTGAATACTTTCATATATCAGCAAACTGTCACATCTCATTGCTCCCCTCCCTTTCCAGGTTGTTGCTGGACACAAAAAAATAGTTCCAACATAAATTACTGATGATGTTTTCCCTTCCTATCTTTTCACCAATTATTCTTCCATGCAAGGACATTCTTTCTCATCCTTCTAATTTTGAAATTACAGTCCAAGTATAATAAATTATGCAAAGGTGAAAAGATGAAAATCTGCCAAACTGGTCATGCCTACGAATATCCTCCCAGCTAATAGTGTCAGTGCTGATTTCTGAAATATGGAATTTCTCAAAGAAATCAAGAAACACCAAATATTTGATTTCCCAAATGAAGTGGCAAGTACTGACAAGGTATATCGAAACCTAGTTATCAGTTCTTATGAGTTTCAACTCATCCAAGTCTTTCACCCTGTAGAAGTTTCCATTACTCATTTCACCCACAGGAACTTGGGCTTACTAGCTTGCAAAGTTCTTCAAAATGAAAGATCAGTAAATAATTGACTTAGAGTAAATAAGAAGTTGTTAATATGATCTACCAGGATGCCATGTGTAACAGGGATATCTGTATTTAGCATCGTGTTGTTGTTGTTGGCTATGGAACCTAACTCTTTTGTATCACTCTGTATAGCTCTTTCAGACATACTAAATTAAGTGCACAAGGAAGGATGCCATTTTTATTTGACCCAACACAAGTTGCAAAATTAATGTGTAAAGAGATCTATTACACAGCAACTAGGAATTAGTAACAGAACAAAGCTGTATTCTCTCCTTTAAGCACTTTGTGAGTAACTGTGGATTAAGTCAAGCCAAAAATAAGTTTTGTTGCAGAAATTTTCAGAAATTTGATGTCTCAAAACTGAGAGTCACTGTAACATTTTGTTTGACACAAAGGTGTCTTATTTTGCTTTTCAAACCATATAACAAATACTGTGTCTTAAATATAAGGCCTTTAGGGAGCTATAGTGGTGAAAGACGTATGAAATCCTACCTTAATTTTTTTCTTCTTTTATGCCATTCCTTCTTGTTGAAGTGTAACACTTACCATAAATTTCTGAAATATTTGTTGGTATCCTGGCTAGATCGGCTCTCCTTCCTCAGAAGTGAAAGATTTAAGTTCCAGAGCAACAGAGTCTTAGAGTTAGAAGTTAATCTGAACGCAGTATAGCAACTTCAACCTTAAATACCATTTAACCACACACAAACTGCTTCCTGGATTCTAATGTAAGCTGAGACCGTAACACTGAGGAAATAAAGGTGATAAAACAAATCTTCCCTCCTTGCTTTTCTAGTCTACTTGAAATTCCAGCCAAAAATCCAAGAAGTTAATTAAAAAGAAAAACATTTATTTTTTCTGGATCTTTTTGCTTTATTTTTAAAAGTAGTGGCCAAATGAGTCAAAAAAACTGCACATAGCTTCAGAATGATCAACTCTTCCCTGGAAAGGTTATCCAGGTATGTTCTTTATTCAACAACTGTGCTTTTATTTGATTTTCTGTTATAACAATTACAAGAAATATTGGATTATACTTTATAATAAGGAAAAAAAAAACATTTTTGGTTTGATCTGGAATGTTATAATTTTTCCCCATTCACTCTTCTGACTATTTATTTTACAGCTTGGAGGACCATGACTGTAACTTGAAGTAGCACAGAACAGCTAACAGGAATTGGCTTGAGACTAATAAATACCATGGTAGAAAACAGTAGGATGAATAAAGCATTATTTTAGCAATTTGAAGTGTGGAGGACAAGGGACAGCTGACTATGAGATCTGAGGAAGAAATCTGGGCATCATTTACCAGCATTGCTGCTCTTAATAAGATGAGTAGAGGCTTGGGAGAGGTCTGGAGGCAAGTGACAAAAGGAGTAAGAAACTGAGGAAACTAGAGACAAAGTTTCTAGCCAGAGGCTGTCAGAGAAGAAGGAGCAGAGAAGAATAGTGGACCTTCTAGTCACAAGGTAAAATGGCCATCATTGCAGCAGTAATTAACACTTTTTGGCACTCATGACCTTAGCTCTCCAAGTCTTTAGTTGTTTACTTACCAAGAAAAATGCACAGCTGAGATCCTTCTGTCTAATGGTTGTGACCTTTAGCTAGTATAGTAATCATTGCTGGTAATGTTACAATTCAACAGCAATTTTCTGTTCACAAATACTTTTCGTAGACATTTCCATCAGAGGCAGAAATTCCTGTTGGCATAAGTGGACAATTGTCAAATTAAGATTGTTTAGCAAATCTGAAGTTTGATGTATTCATACGAAAAAACCTTTCAGATGTTCTTAAAATAAATGTAGATATATTTAGAATATTGTTTCTGCAGTTAAGAACAGGAAAACAATTGCCAGAACAAATATTTCATTGTTTGAACTAATTACAGCTCAAATGTAAGGATGTAACATGTAAGTCATCTCAGTTGCCAATGTTTATAGTTTATCAAGAAAAACAGAAGTGCTGCATGCCTTCCATAGAAACCATTTGTGCAAACCATTGTTGATTTATGTATACACTGATAAAATTGCAAAGATGTCTGCCAGGAAGGTAAAGGAGACACCGTACATGAAATAAAGCACAGTCAGATAATTTGACACCAAAAAGCTGAAGTCGTGCGGTTTGGCAAGGTGGAAGAGAGAACATTCTTTCACCTGTCAGGGACAACATGTTCAGGTCTTAGTGACATAAACAACTCATTTAATTTTCATCTTCTACAAAGGTGAGCACATCTATACAGAATGGAAAGCCCTGAAGCTATAAGTGCATGATGAACTGAAGCTCAAAAATTTGTTCCTGTCACTACAGTTGCAAATGAAATTATAACCCGTCTTGTTAGTGCATTTTTTTGTGGAACGTGTCTAAAGTGGTGTATGACACTTTTTCTGTTTTCCTCAGTTCTCCTTTAACTTAGTTTCAGAGGCAATCTGAATGTTGAGGACAACTTGACTAGATGCAAAGCGAGACCCTCTGTCCTTCTCCAGCAGCCCTGCACAGGTAACACTAGACATCAGGACAGATTTTGGCTCCTGGGCCCCCAGCAACTTTCCTTCTCACCACCTGCCCCCTCTGAGCTAAATTTACATGCTCCTGCTGAGTTTAGTGATAAGGGATCAGGCTTTGTTGCCCCATGCTTCTGCCCAGGCAGTATCCACCAATGGTGTCAACTTTGAGATCCTTATTTCATTATGCCAATTGTTTCCAATAACTTTTATTCCATTCACAAGGAAATTGTAAGGATCCAGTTGCATGGGAGGACTGGTGGTGTGAGGTCATGCCTGTTGCCTTCCCCACTCTGACTTTCCACCCAATTGCTGATCTCTCTCTTACTACGGTGGCAGTGTTAGTTACAGAGACCACAAATCTGTGCCTGATAGTTCTACCTTAAATCCAAATTGACTGCTGTGTCTCTTCTCTGATCTTGCCTTTTCTATGAGAGTCACATGTCAAGGCCAAAATAAACTCTAAATGAGACACTGAGGTGTCTGTGTGTCTAAACTCAGTGAACACACACACTGCTAAAGTCCACAAGCACTGCTTTATTGTGTTTAGTTTTATTGTTAGCACAATCAGTGATATGCCCAAGAATCCTCCTGAGCCTGGTTAAGTTTTCCTCCTTTTTTTCTGGAGGGGGATCCCACTTTTCAAATCCCTTCCGTCTCTAACTGAGGCTCCAGCCCCTTACTTAGAAAACTAATGGGACCTGTCAGCCAGATCAAGCAATTATTACAGCTCTGCCTGCTTATGCAGGGTACACACGCCTGATGTTGGGGTGATTTAGCATTCCAACAGTCTTCTCTGGGACTCACTGTCATCTAACTGCATAGTTTTCTGCCAAGGCTATTTTCACGTGTCTCCTAAAAGTTTGTAATATGTGTTAGGCAGAGTTATAAAAAAAAAATTCTGTAAAGCTTTAAAAGATGGAGGTTTGTACTTCCAGGGCTCAAACATTCAAAAACTGAGACACATATTGTAAGAAATCCTATTATAATCCAGTAGATTTTACAGGATCAGGCTGTTAGCTATAAAGTAAGGCAGAAAAAGAGCATCTTTGCCTTGATTTTCCTTCTTTCTTTGCCTACTGGAAATGATTCATCTGAGAGCTAAGTCTCAACTGAATGTCAAAATGCTGACTTTGCAATTTAAGATGCACCTGTTTGTTACAGGACATCTTTCTGATTAAGAGCATTCATCATGGTGCCTGTCCTGTTTCTTTGCTGACGAAGCTGAGTCCTGTTTCACAAATCTTGGGCACTGCTCTGCAGATAAGAATATTGCAGAGAAAGCTGTGAGTCTAACTCTCCTTGGAATGCCACCAAGCCTTTTAAGTCCCCAAATTAACTTAACCCAGCCCTATTCACAAGATCCATGGGTATCTTCTCAAATAGATTTTGCATGAAACAGATTTGGGAAAAGTGTTTCCTGAGCAATAGAATTTCAGTGCAGCTATTGTGGCAGCACATATGCATCATCAAATCATTGCTGGGGTTGAGGTTGCTTGGTCTATTGTGCAGTCATAGGAATAAGAGACACACTGTGCTCCTATTTATTGCTTTTTGCCATTTGCAGCTCACTTGACAAGTGCCCTTGCATGAAATATTCCATTTTCCCTCTGAACACTTTGTCACAGTTTCTCAGCAATAATAACAAAACAGTCCGTTAATAACATGAAGTGACAAGTTTTTTAGTGTGACCATTGCATTCTCACCAATACCTAGCAAACAGAGATAATGAAAAGGCACATTCTTTGTCCTGACAAGTCACAGTTGCATTTTCGTATTCTTGAACAAACAGAAACGAAGCAGTTCTCCCAACCAAGAATTTAATTGGAAAAGAGTTTAATTCACTCAGCAAGTAGAGGCAACATGGGAGCATTCATCAAAGGCGGGAGGATAAAGAAGAGGCATTATGGGTTTGGATCGCAGTTCGTGCTCTGGTCTTTTGCTGGAGTTAAATGTTGCTCAGGCTTTTTTAGACCTATTGTCTGTAACACAGGTAACCTGCATACTCCAGTGACTTTCAAACTTGCCTTTCTGTTGTGTAATAGGACAGACACTGCTGAGGCTTGGAGTCTGTCCTCACAGGGCCTATCCTTCCCTCTCTTTGTATTCCCATTTTCCTCCAAGGAGTGAAGAACAGCAGTGACCTGAAACAAAATCTGGCACTTCACTAGCCACTACCCTGCGGTGTTTAAGTACTCTGTAAAAAGGGGTAGGCTTTAGAAAACAGCCTTCCAGCTGATTTTATGCACCTAATAATAGCCTCATAGGTGAGGAACAGTGCATGTGCCTCATGTAAGTGATCATACTGTCAAGGTAGGCAGAGACATACAAACTACAAGCTCAGAAAACTGGTTTTATAATCTGCTGGTAGGTTTTGGTTGTTTCCATGCAGGCCAAAGGCAGCAATTCAATGTTGGGATGGCCAACACAGGGTGAAGAAGGCAATTTCCTTTCCTGTCGTTTCAGCATAAAAAGATATTTGCAGTTCTCACTGTTCTCCTTGAGGACTGGCTTGAGTGCATCTTGCACTTGACTTCATGGCTTATTTGCTTATTCGTATTACTCAGCAGATGTTGGTGATAAGGTTGCATTTTCTGAGCAGTTAAATTAATTAACGTTAATAGCTAGGGCTGCTGAATCCCATTGTGCTCTACTGTGATCATATTGAGCAAACTTTCCTGAACAGAGATAGCAGTGTGCTTATCTGTCCTAAATCAAAACAGCCATCAGGCTTCCACTTAGAGTTTCACTGATTCTACATCCGTGTGCCAGTATGGTTGAAGCCAAAGAGCATGGTGTACATTAGCATTTCACACCTTAGTAATCAGTCTCAAACATCATGGGTTCCCAGAGAGACTGTTGGAATTACATGTGATACTTTTTACAGGGGAAAAAATATCTATCCAAAAGGCAGCAAGGAAACTAGCAGGGAAGTGCTAAGAAAAGAATGAGAAAATAAAAGTTTGGGAGCATTTTCACATTTATCCTCCATTTCCTTTTCCCAGATTTTGCATCTACTAAATTTTTTGTGAACCATTCATTCTATTATGCCAGCAAAATATATCATAACATTAACTCATAAAACAACACAGAAGTTGGTTGCTGCTCTATTCTTTCAGTTGTTAAAGCCTTCAGTGATGTTATTATTCGTAACAGAAGGACTGCAGGGCCCTGAAGTTTCACCTTATTAAACAGATGAATGAAACACTGATTGTTTGATATCAATGTATTTATTGGTAATTTGGAGGTTTTCTTCCTGACAGCAGTTTCATTTTTGCCTCTGAATTCCCCTTAATCTAGAGAAGTATCCATGACAGGAAAAGAAAGGGATGAAAGTCTAAGTTTTCTGAAGCAAGGTCTCAAACAGATTTATATTTAACTTACAGAAAGAGTCCTCAATTATTTAATCTTTAATTTCTAATTTATTAAATATTTGCCTTGTTCATCAACTCCCCTTGGTTTCAGCAGTTTATTACTGATCATAGCAAGCCCTGGACTGGCAAAATACTACATTAGCTCACCCAGCTTGAGTTAAAACTGTATGAGTTAAAGGTTTGAATTAAACATGCCCTTGTTACATGGAATTGTTTCCCTTCTTAATTTACTCATTCAGGTGACTGGCAGTTAGAAAAACTAATAAAGGTTGGTAGAACAAATGAAAAGTGTTTTACTTTTGCCTGAAGATATTCACCCAGCAGTTTCATGCCACTTACTTAGAGAAACTTTTGACTTGGGGAATACCACTGAAAATGAGAAATAATTATAATTATGTTAATTTCAGTGATATTCCATGCTGAACCCAAACCTTGTCTTCTAAACAGGTATCAGGTTACTCTTGAGAAGCCTTCTAGGTTTAGTCTCTCAAATTTGTCTTTCAGGTTCACAGCATGGAGTCCAACAATGCATTCAGAATTTATGGCAAAGATCTCATATTTCTTTTACAAATTTCAGTTCTGATACTTGGCTGCTTCTGCTCAGCAATAACCCCTTCATGATGTGAAAACTCCCAGGATGTGTGGAGAGGACAGCTATGGGGTAGGGGGCTACTTTCCTTATCTAAAAGATTTCTCATAGTGGGTTGTGTTATAATTTCACTGCAAGCAAGAGAACAGGTAAGAGTTGTTAAAACCTGTTCTGATTCTGATGCTGAATTCCCTGTGTTTCTAATACTTCCTGGCAGTGTTCAGACTCCTTAAGCTTACCTTGAAGAACTCAGGTCACTCTTACAACCGGATACCTGAATTGAAGCATTTATAAACAGAAATATACTGCCTGCTATTTCTTAGCATAAAAAGAAATTCCAGAGGAAAAAAAACTATTCTCAAACTGAATTTTGCCAGAATAAAATGTGTGTGTGTGTGTTTATTAAACATTACAATAGAATTCTGTAACATTACATTAAATTTACTACACAAAAGATATATATGAATTCAATAGATGGCATGGTCAATTTGGCAATGTTTGATCAGACAGCTTGGTTACCTGATTACATTAATGCTACATATCCAAATTCTCCTTGTTCTGTCTTTATATCTCTCCCTGTTGGAATCCAAGCCCTGGAGTCAAATAAGAGTATTTCCCCATCTCTTTGAAAGTCTTGGATCAAAGGAATGAGTGACAGCTCTGATCTCTCAGAACAGAAAAGCATACACTGGTAAAATCTCATTCACTGTTAAGAAACCGTGACTGGAGGCACAGCACATGGTTGAAGTGGAGTTAGGGCCAACTGGTGAAGTCCAGAGCTCAAACATCATCCTCAACAGAATTTCTGTTGTGATTCTTGGTGTCAGTGTTTGGATTCAGCCCCACACTGAAAGCTGCAGATCCAACTTTTTCATGTTTGGAACGTAAAGTTTAAATATGATAAAATCATTAAGCTTATCTCTCAGCAAATTTAATCAGAGCCTCTCTGAGCCCATATGCCCATCTGCTTTTTTTTTTTTTTCTGGATTTCTAATCCATTGCCATCACTTCAAGGGCTGTGAAAAAATATCACTCCTAATCAAATAAAACAGCATCATTACCTGGTTCAGAAATTTCCTCAGGTATTAGAGACTGCTGCATAGCGAAGTGCTCAGTGGTAATGGTTCAATCAGACTGTTGTGAAGCTGGAAAACCTGCTGTCCTATACAGCATCATGCATCACAAAATGCAAAGAATAAATCACTCTGCATACATTTGGCCATGCAGGAGGTATAATCATCTGGGATGCAGGCTGAAAGATGTCATCCCTGCAAGAAAAGCTCTGTCCTGTCCTCGGGAGCAGGTATGGGCCAAAGACCCTGGTCTCCAGTTCTGCATTGCCACCTCCCGGCCAAGTCCTGGCACACCAGCCTTAGCAAGAGACCCAGGCTGGTGCTTGGACAGCCACTCCATCTTTGTTTCCAAACCAGTCCCAGTGTGGGCAAGGTAACAGGCATTTCGGATCTCGCCGCAGTGTTGCTGTGGGGTTTTTGCCTCGCTCTGGCCCCGTCGGGACAACTGGTGAACAACACGCCATTGCATGAGAAATGTCCTCGCCTGTCCGCCTCATGAGCGCCCTGTGTTGCTAGCTCACTTCTGGGCAAAGTACAGTATTTCTTGACCAGTACCCAGGACAAATGGGAAGCAAACTACATCCTCATTCTTCTTGCCCTTGCTTCTCTACTTATCTCACTGTTCTATAACTCAACATTTGGTAGGGACACATCACGTGTCCATCACAAAGTTTGGTTTAGACATATATTCGTTTAACAAATGAGTTAAAGCTAATGCCTTCTTATCATACTTCTTCCCCTGGGGTTTGTTATCGCCTCTCTGTTGGGTATTACTGGTGGAATTGGCACACACAAACACTCCTTACCCACGTCGGTGCAAAGTCTGATGGCTTCACGCTGTTGCGCAAGAAGGTTTAAGCTAAGCTGCAGGGTTGTGCGTGGCCTATAGAAAATGCCCATATATTCTCTTCCATCAGCAGAACTGAGAGGGCCACACATCCAGAGTGGGTAACAGACAGCTGGGAACTGTAGCTTTGTGAATCTCTGGGGTTTTTTTCTGTGAATATATTATGTCTGATTACTACCATGTCTTTTTTCTGGGGGCTTTTAACAAAAGTGTATATAAACCTTGGTCTTATTTAAAGTAGAGTGAAAGACTCACGATTTCATTTAAGTATTCCTTGCGGGGTATGAAACATTTTAACATTAAATTTAGAAAATGCACATACACCCCCTGTAGTTTTACAGATGCATTTTCTATTTAAATCTCAGAAATATATCAAAACATTAAATTGCTGAGTGGTTAGTAAGTGCAACAATAACAGCAGAAAAATAATATGGCTCACATTATATAGCCTTTCTTCTGTGCCACTGGTGGGATGAATATGCCCAGCTTTAGAGCAGCAGAGAAACCATTTTAATTAGATTTTTAAATTAGATTTTGTAGACCTGCAAGGAAGGCGGCAAATACAGACCAAAAAGATACCACTGACTGCAGAGAAACTCATCATGCTCCGGCAGCATCCTGGTAAAGAAGATAATATTCTCTAGCCTGACCACACTGGAAAAGAAAGCGTTGCAGGCTTTATCACAGAAAGAGTGCTTATATGGGGACTTCAAGCTAGCAGGCGTGCAGAGGCTCTCTGCGTATTTGAAAATACAGGAAAACATACCAAGATAGAGAGAGACCTGGACTAACAGCAGTGGCTTAGAATTCCTGCATCAGTAGCTTTATATGCACTTTTCCAAAGGAAAAACTAATTTGCTGAAGGTTTTGTAAAGTAGCGTGGCAAAGCTGAGGCTTGGTTCTGGATGCTTTTATTCTCTGGGTAAATAGTACGCGCCAGTCTTAGGGATGGGCAGCTCAGCACTTTTCACTGCCTTTCCATTAAGAACACTTTAAATGTGGGGGAAGAAAGCCCACGGGTCTGCCGATTTGGAAATAGAGCAGAAATCACAGTGCTAACTGAGAGGCAAACTTCTCAGGGATTCTCTCATCCTTGATGAGGGTTGTGAACTGAAATTTAACTAGATGCAGAGAGGTGACTGGGTAAAAAGGTCAACATTTGGGGTCTCACTGATCATGGTAATGTTATTGGGAGGTCAGTAGCTGTAATAAGGATGCTGACATTTTCTCAGCTTGTCATCTGAGTGCTGTGAAAATAAATGTCTGGGCTAGTACTGACTAATGTGTATATCACTGTTATTATCAATGCTTTTTGGTTTTTTTTTCTTGCTATGGGATCATCTCAGAGTATTTAACAAGCCTACAAGCCAGAAGGCAACGTTTTTATTTCCATAAGGACTGGTGGCATATAACCACACTATTTTTATTCTGCGGTATGGCTGCAGATATTTTCAGATATTTTCCTTTATTACATGATGAAAGGTTTCATTCAGCTCAGGAAAATGACTGATCTTGGCAATTGCTTACAGCACAGAAAGCAAGGAGTGACTCTCGTCTACCTTTTTTTTCCCCTGCATCTCTACCGCTTGTCCAGCAAGGGGAGTTGTAGGAACAGTGCAGCCAATTTCCATCAAAACTTAACCCTGAAGAATACCTGTGATCATTAGTAAGGCAAGTTCCCCTCTGTCTACTCTACAACAGGTCAAATATAAGACTTTTATGAGATACTCATTTACTATCTACTGATTCCCAGTTTCTCAGGGGAGTGAAAGGTCTATCATGTAATCAGACAGTATTTTCCAGGCCCTGATGTTAGGTACTCAACATAAGCAGAGGAAATGAAAATGGAAGTCTAAATTAATCAGCTGTGCATTATAATAGGTATTTAACTATGGATAAAAGGAAGTTTATACATTTATTCAGGAATAGTTTTTCCCCTGCCTTACTTGTATATTGATCCATTTCATTACTAAAACATATTTATCCTACTGTTATATCTTGGAAGTTTGTTTTTTACTTGTTTTTGTCATTTATCCTACTGTAGTACTCTGTCAGGATCAGAGCCTGTGACACGTTGTCTGAGGTGATTGATGTCATTCTTATCCCTGTGCCTACAAACACTTTTGTACTTTTGGAGTAGCAGAAATTGAAGTAGGCCTAGGGAACAATGACAGCAAGTAGACAACTTATGTGCTTGAAATTAAGCAAGTGCAAAGCTCTCTGTAGGATGTGGGTCTTATTCCTATCAGGTTTATCCAATAAATTCCCTCTGGTTAGGTTTTGCTGGCCAGTTTGGTCATTATCTTTGGTCCTCATGGCTCTTTCTGTGCAGTGTCACAGTGATCTTTTTTTCCCTTTCATTAGGCATTTGTTAGACCAAGACATATTATCTTTCATTCACCAAGCTAGGCGCCGTAATAAACTGAAAATAACTGGCCAGATCCTAAAAGCATTTGGCATTCATGCACAAGGAACTAATATAAAGTTTTTCGGGACACCAATAGCTGGATCTTTATACTGTGCTTTTTTGCCTTAATGCCTCTTATAAACAGGGACACTCAGGTACAGTGTCCCGTTTTGGGATAGGCTGTTATACCTGTTATACTACAGCCTCCTTCTTAAGGTGTGCATCTAAACTGTAGAGCAGCCCCCAGGTCAGGTAGCAAATACCCAAATCTGTACTTCAGTGAAGTTTGCGTTTAGATATGGATCCAGAACTTTGCAACTAGTCCTGCCTCACAAATAGGCTTTTTCAGGTCACTCACTCAACACTTTCTCAAAGCACCAGGGCCATGGTCATGAGAGTCAAGATGACAGTTTGCAGAATGTATTAACTTCCGGTGTTACTCCCCTTCTGCTCTTCTACACCAGCCTGATACGCTCCTAAATTCAGATAAAAAAGTAACAGAACTTTACTGAAATGAAGTTTGTCTTCTTATCTGCCTGCCTCATCACATGGTCAAAGGATGCATTAGCAGCTGCTTCACCAAGGATAAATTTATGTGGGTCTTGCCACACAAGGAGTTGTTTCAGTCAGATTGGGGCAGAGAAATCTCCTTTTCAAAGAACGGGAGAGGCAAAAACAGAGCTTATTCTGGAAACTTTCCATGCCAGACTAGGTGATAATGTCAGATCTTCTCCTTCCTTTAATCAAAAGGGTGTACTTTTAGCATTGTGAACATGCTTATTTGTTCAGAGCTACTTGATCAGGTGGAAATGAGACAGAGTCACACAGTGGGATAACCAAGCTGGGATCAGTCCCTATGGAGCTGTGCAAGTCTTGAACTGAAAAGGGATTAAATAGGAGGCTGGGCCATCTCTGCCTCACTGGGCAGAATCACCACGCTTTTGTATGAGGAGATGATGTAAGGAGAGAGTGGCTGCCATTCTGGGGTGGTTCTAGAAACCTGCCCAAGATCCTGATGAATGCAAATTGTTGTGAAACTGTTGTGCATATTTATGTTTAAGCAGGAAAGAAGATGCAGTGGCTTTGGCATCTTTTCTTCGTAAGTTTTCTGATAACCTTCAGCAAGAATCCCAGACTGGAAAGAGAAAGGTGGAGCTTGAGGCATAAATCTGGTGCAGTTGCACCCTGATAACTACATGCACACACACAGGCTGGGCACTGAAATGTGGGCATTTGAAGATATGAAGGAAAAAATTGTCTATGTACATTTATGCTACTGGGAAGGAATTGCACTGCTTCTGGAGATCACCTTATATATGCAGTTTCTGAAAGACAGGTGAACTTGTCTTTTTCCAGCTTCTCTGCCTGAGCTAATGTGCCATCAGGAGATGCAGGGATTCAGTTCTACTTCAAAGTCTAGTTGAGACCCAAGGGTGAATGTGTACCGTTATCTTCTTCACATTCATTTTTCTGGGAGCCCTTCCTTTGTTTACTCTCTCCTGAAACTAAACTTATCTGCCACCCTGTCCAGACTACAAAGAAAGTGATTTTCCTTCCCTTTTCATCACTTGGTTTTTTTTCAACTATCACCCTATCTCCAGCCTGAATGGTGGGATAAGTTAGGACTTCATTTGAGTATGGCTCCAGGCTTCCACTTAAAGCATTGCAGACCATGCTTTAGCATCTGTTAAAAGCAGTCATCCTGCTCCATGGATTTAGCTTTGATATATGTCAGTTTGAAAGATCTGCCATCAGTAACTGTCCATCTCTGTAACATAATTATTTATTAGATTCCACTCAAGAATAATGATTCCAAGTTTTCTCTCTAAATATACCTGCAGCTTGGAGAAATATTTTCATCACTGATGTTCTAATTATATAAAACAGATGTGGTTGTAAAGAGAAAACTTTTTTTTTTTCTTATGGCTAACAAAATATAAGTAGATATAAATAAGTATAATACGGTGTTTGGTTTTAAAAGATAAGTAATGTATTATCAAATGTCAGATAAACACTGTTTGGCTTTCTTCTAGCTCAATTTCACAAATTAAAGGTAATAAGATACATGTTCATGCACTAAAATTCTAAATTATCATTGTTGATTGATAAAATCGTTATCATCATGGATGGATAATGTCGTTAAGGAAATAATCCTGTATCTTTTTATGCTAGAGTTGGAATGGGAGAATTTACAGTCAGTCAACCATGTCAAATTTCTAAAGAAATGTTGCCCCAAACGGGTATCAGTTGATATATGTCCCAAACTTGTAACAACCTGGGGAGATTTAAACGGAACTGCTTGGGTTTTAATACTGAGCAATATAATAGCAAAAGCATTCTGTTTTGACACAGATTGTTGTAGTGAATGGGTCTTGGAATCTGGAATGGAGTCTTAATCTTGCCCTTTTTGCCAGAAGAAGAAAGATTAGTATGTTTTAATGGTGTATCTCTGCACCATGGTCTACTCAATGATAAAGAGTCCCTAATCCTTTTTTCTCCCTTGAAAATGATAAATCACTGCTGTGTATTTACTACAGTTTTTCATTATCTTCGTTACTATGTGCCCTTTAGGTAATTAGTAGCATATTTGGGCTTGAAGTTATTTTTATTTGTAACAATACTCTTGGGGAATCATAACCAGCCTGGACCTCATTTTTCAAGTTTTTCTTAAAAACAAAGTTATTCTTCTTCAGACTTCTCAAGCCAAGTCAGGCATTAATGTTTTCAAAGTAACGACCACAATCACAATCCCTGCTAGCGTTTGGTTCTTTGTTTTATTTTAACTGGGTTGGGGTGTTACCCAAGTAGCTGAGCAAGAGAGGTAGCTTCATGATGTGGCCTCATAAGCTTTTGCACTTGCACTTTTCCTCTGACGCCATGAGCAGTGCAATGCTGGCTTTATCAAAAACACAGTCGTGTGCTTGAAAGCTATGAAAATCGCTTATGCAATCCTTACATCATGACAGACACACATGCATGCTCACATGCACACATTCATGAGGGTAAAAAGTTTGCCAGTCTAGTAGGAGTCATTGAAATGCCACTCGTGATTAAGTAAAACCTTGAAATGCACCTAACAACAATAACCTCTACTGAACATTCAGCTGCACATTTTGTGCATTGTTTGTATTGACCTGCCTCCTCTGTTTGTTTTTTTTTTGCCACAAAAGGAGCAAACCACTCCTTTCTAACATGAAGAGAAGGCAGAGCATTAATTGCTGAGGTGGAACTTGGGGATAACAATTACAATGACTCCCAGGATGCTTTTAGTGACCCAGAAAGCTGGGCATCAAAGCATTTCCCTTTGTTTCACGTTCTCACAAAGCAAATCCACAGAGGTACTTGATGTATGTTGGGGTTTTTTCCCCCCGTTTATTCTGTACAGAGTGTTCTGGCTTCTTGCTATTGTCCCCATTCTCCATTTTTCTCCCCACGCCACAGAGCCTGGTGCCTGTCCCTGCCACTAATTGCTTTGGTTTACAGGTAACATGTGCTGCATGTTGCCACGCAACTCATTGCCCTTCAGAAAATCCTTTAACTTCCCTTTCTCCTCCGATAGTAAGGCAGTGTGCCAGCAGCTCCTCACTTTTCATATTCAAACCACCTAGGTTGTGTAAGAGGCACAATATTGGACACCACTGCTCTGAAGGGTTCTTTCTGATGGCGTTTAATACAGGAGAGCGTGACCTGGATGTGGCAGAAAAGGCAGGGTTTAGAGCTGTTTGCCAAAGCAGTCACTGGGAGCCAGACCCACTGTACTGGGTCAATGAGTAAAACATATATTCCCCTCTGTGCCTGTCATGGCAAAAATGTACCAGTGTAGAGACGGACCTGTTAGCACCGCTGCTTTAGCTCACATGGTAGTAGTTTGGGCTTCTAACTTTGGAGGTCCCCAGCCATGTTAGCATTACAGGTGGAGGTTTCCATAGGTGCAAATCCTCTCCCAAATTCCTCAGAGGCAGGGAGAGCCCACCTCTTTCTGACCTTTTCCTTTCCAGGTCAAGAGGAGGCAGTTAGGAATTACTCAAAAGTTGCAAAACTGTAAACAGCTATAACCCTTGTCCGCTGAAGAGAGGATTCTGAAACCATTAGCAGTGGCCAGAGCCATCCAGGGGCAATGGTCTGCAAGAAAAAAAAAAGTCAAAAAAGAACTATCCATATTTATCTTCTCTGGAACTGCCTGAGCAGCTGTACACCCTCTATTGGGGCCCTACACAATCAAGGTGGCAGGAGCAGAAAGCTCAACAGTTTCACAGGTGAAAGTCTCATGGCTCAGCAGAGGCTTTGCTGGTAGGAGAGGTAATGTTTGTGCTTCTTTGGACCGGCTTCAATGAATCCGGCCCTTCACTGCTAATAATGTTCAGGCAATCTATAACTTGCTGTTCTGCTCTCCAGACATTTATTCCATGACAAAAAAATTAAAGTTTTGCCTTGGGACCTTTTTTCTGCCTCAATGCTTGGTGAATTTGAAACTAGCACTAAAGTGGACCCAAGAACTTCCATGCTAGTTCATCCCAATTAGTAAATATATCTGCCTGCTCCTATGCATGCAGTGGAGTACTAGAAAAAGAAACTGTGTTCTTGTGCTTACCCATAGCTGTGAATAGAATAGAATAGAATAGAATAGAATAGAATAGAATAGAATAGAATAGAATAGAATAGAATAGAATTATTTCAGTTAGAAGGGACCTACAACTGAGTGACCAATTAAGGGATGAACAAGTTAAAACATGTTATTAAGGGCATTGGCCAAATGCCTTTTAAACACTGACAGGCTTGGGGCATTGACCACCCCTCTAGGAAGCCTCTTCCAGTGTTTGACCACCCTCACAGTAAACAACGATTTCCTAATATCCAGTCTAGCCCCACCCTGGCACAGCTTTGAACCATTCCTATGTGTCCACTGGGTCCCAGGGAAAAGAGCTCAGCACCTCCCTTTCCACTTCCCTCCTCAGGAAGCCATAGAGAGCAATGAGGTTGCCTCTCAACCTCCTTTTCTCCAAACTAGACAAACCCAAAGTCCTCAGCTACTCTCCATAGGACATTCCCTCCAGTTATTGGGGTCTCAAATAACTTTATATTAATTTCTTGTGCATGAATATTTGGCTACCTTTTCCAGGGGATTTTCAGATTGCTTGGCACCGTCTCAGGAACACAATGATGCAAATTTGAAGCCCCAAACAAGTCTTTCGCATGACACTCAGAAGTGCCCAAGTGCTTGGTACTTTATAGCTCATCAAAATCTGGCCAGTTCTTGAAAATAATTAAGCCACTTTCAGTCAACATTCAGGAGTATTCAGTCAGCATTATAATATGTCAGAATTTTGCCATGTTGGATCACATAACACCCCCCTTAAGCAAAGAAAAACTGTTATACTACTAATTAATCTACTATTATGACAGCATATAGATGAGAAAATGAGAAATGGTAGCTTACCTGACTTGCTTGAAGATATGTGGAGGCACTTATTTAGCAAAGCTCCCATTGATGGCGTGTGACTAGGGAGGGATGCCTTGAGGCAGAGAACTCTCACTTCTCTATTTATATTTGATGCATTTACACAGTGTTTTCTGAAACTTGTCTCACCTGCAAGGTGTGGCTTAGCAGGAGAACCCACACAGACTTTGCAGTGGGCTGTCATGTACAACAGGGACAATGCTGAAGTTCTAGGTTACAGTGAGGCTCCCACAGGACTCAGCTTCTGTCTCTTCTGGAGGATGTCCCCTCTTCTGTCAAGACATCTCTGGTAGGTTGCAGTGGCGGAGCTGCCAAAGCTGACTGACAGCTGCTGCCCAAAATGGAACCAAACCAACCATTTCCATCCTGTTCTGAGCAGATTCCAAAGTTCCCTCACACTGTGGCATACGCCGTTTTTGGGGTTACCAATATGTTTTGTCTGCCAGTCATGACTTCCAAACCCTTCCATTTTATGGATTACCTATTTTACCATATTTGTGGAGGAAAGGCACAGAATTTCTGGACCTGTTTCACCTGACATTGATAGACTCGGCACACGATTATTTTGCTTTCCCATTAGACTACAACACCAGCTTTATTTACCTTCTCAGCTTTTGTATTAAGATGTTGCAAGATTTGTTAGAAGGCCTTTGCTACTCTGCTGGATCCGTGGAATCCATGCTGGAGCTGGCTTTGAATAGCTCGCTTGTCCACATTCACAATCTAGCTTTCAACAGCCAGCACAAAAGAAAAAGAGCCAAGTAGTGCTGCTGGTTAGAAGTTTCCCCCGTTGCTCATCAAACATAAGCAGGTCGTTAGCTTAAAGCCAGCTGAGGGTTCTGAGGAGTGGACACAGTCTGCAAAACCCTGGCTTCAAAAAAAAAAAGGGGGCTAAAAACCAAAAAGGCTGTGTAATTTTCACAGCCCTCAGAAGTACTTTAAGAGAGGTGCCCTATGTCTTGTACATCTTATGTTTTCCTTTCACTGAAGTTTCCCCAAATACTTCACAAATGCTTGCTCTAGCTGGTGAATTTGACACTATTGTTTAGCACAGTAATGTGTTTGCAACATTGGAAAGTAATGTTTTGCTACAATGGAGGGATTTTTTTTGCATAGTTGTGTTTCCATTCTTTGATGTGGGGTGAGGCGATCTTTACCCAGTCAATGCTTTGGAATGCTTTAAACAATGTTTTTAAAAACGAAAAAAAAAGAAGAAATAGAACTCCATCTTCTAGATTTCCTATATATTAGATCCCTTTTATCCCCTTGCAAAATGCCAAGAACCTAAACAAAAGCCTGTCTATCTATGAAGAGAGCTAACAGGCCAAAGAGGGTCCCACTGAGCTTTTGTTCACCTGTTTGGTTTGTCTGAAGCCTTTCATGAGAGCTGTATTTGTGAATTGTGGTCTTCATGTATTTCATGGTAATGGTTATACTGGATATACGTCGCAGGATATGCAGAACGCTTGAGGAAAAAGAGAGAAAACATTATTTTAAAGACTTTTGTTGAGGAAATACTAAGTTTTTTCTTCTTTTTTTTTTCTTCTTTTTTTT
>VZTM01011680.1:314028-402116 GCA_013400555.1 Jacana jacana
TTTTGTCCTGAGATCTAGTCCTAGTTGATAGCTATCTTTTACATTTGAGGCTTCAGGCTCAGTGTGTCCTGTGCTGTTCCGGAGGTGTTCAGGGAAGGCACACAGGCTGGAGTGCCCGCAGGTCCCTCTGTCCCACCCTTCTCGCTCCCAGGGATTAGCGTTTACCACAGAGGTCTGGCAGAGGAGCCGAACCCTGTGAGCACAATTTGCACGTCCAGCCCAGCACCTGCAATCACACAGGAGCGCAGCACTCTCAGTTTCGCTGCCGCGTCACCCAAATGAGTTATATCACTATTATGCGATATGACTCATGATGAGGAAGACGAGGTTGTTTCCCTGTAACCTGAGGTCCGTGAGTTGTATTGTTCCTGCACAGCTCTATGAAGTCCAATTTAATAGGCTTGCCTTCAGTGGCCATGCAAATAGGGTTTTTTAACAGTTTTCTGTTAAATACGGGGGGTTAAATTCAAAGGGGGTTCTCAGCACTACATTGTCAGAGTTCATACTCTGCTGAAGAGTTCATATTCAAAGGCAGCTGCTGCTTCTGAGCAGGTCTGCATTGCCATCAAGGTAATGAAACAGTGCTGAAATACTCTCAAAATCAGATGGGGTGGGGAGTAAGAAAAGAGAGCTTTTAACTTTATCTGCCTCTTCCAGTTCTTACCAGGTAGCTTTTCTCAACTCAGATCAGGAAATCGGGAGGCCTGTCCTACCACTTCATACAGTAACACCACAGAGTTCAGGGGATGACACCATGGAGGTTCACCTGCGATAACCCTGGGGCAGAAGGGCTGCTGGATGGCCTGCCAAAGGGTTTGAAGGGATATTTAGTCCCTTAATAACCAAAAAATTTCTGCATTCTGGTATGAGGGATAGAAGGAGCCAGAATCTGGCAGCAATAGCATTACAGAAGCTCCTCATCAGCCCTGATGATGATGATGTCCCTGACCAGGCTGGTCACATATGCCACCAGAAGGAGGGAGCTGAATGGGGCACCTTGGTGGCTGTGGGCCTGTCCCGGTGCAGAGCACCCCTGGGTGGTGTTTGCTGTTTCTCTGGGCAGCTTCAAGGAGTGGTGGATGCTCTCAGTCCTCTGTTCCCTAGAATCATTTGTTTTTCTTCTCAAGTCTAGTTTTAATCTCTTTTTTTTTTTCCCCCTCCCTGTTTTTAAGGCCTTTCCCTTTCTGGGAAGGACTTGAAGGTTTCATTAGAGCCAAGAGCAGATAGGGTGAGTTGCTGTCCTGTGTGAACCCAGTGGTTACCTGGGGAACTTGAGAGCTTGGCTGTGACCCAGGAGGTTTGACCTGCCCGAGATAAGGTGCTGGGCTCCCTGGGGGTGGCAGGAGACCAGGGTGTGGTGAAAAACTCAACTTTTTACTTCCAGCCTCCTCCCCTCAGGCTGGAGGAATAAGAACTCTGCTTGCTCCAACAGGGAGGGAAGAAAATGGCTGGGCTGTGCCTGCCATTCCCCCTTCACCAGGTTAGGTTGGAGTCTGGACCTCACTTGATGTGCCGCCAACAAGGGGACATATAGACCAAAAGGATTCCTAAGCTTTTCTTTTCCTCCTAAAGCCACGTTTTTCCAGTTTCTGTTTGTATTGCTTTTTTGAAACTCAACAGTTCTGTCTGTCAGAAGTTTTACAGCCCAAAACAAGTGGGATTTGTGCCTGCTAGTAAGAGTTTGGTGAGCAGTGTAGGAAAGAATATAGGAATTTTCATACAGGCAGCAGTTTTCTGGGTTTTCCTGATGGTGGTGATGGCTGGGATTTGGCCCGTGGTTTCAAAACTCCAGGCTGGAACACATGGAAGAAAATCCTAGCAGCAGATTTTTGTCCAGGATGCCTTTCTCTTTAGGTAATACAAGTGAGGTCAGTTTCCAGACATGAGGTTTGTATAAGCAGAAGACAACCAGCCCAGCTGAGGAGTCTGTGTTGGGGACATCAAGTTCAGCTGGAAGGAGTTTGTATCGGGACGTTTTCAGTCAGTTGAAACCCAGGAAGACAATTTCCCAGTACGAAGTCTTTGAGACTCTCAACCTCAGGTGGTACTGCTGGGTCTTACCACTTTTCAGGATACCTGAAACTGCTTGGGATTGGAAAATACACCTGCAAATCGCAGGCAGTCACATTTGACTGCACTGGGGTTCAGTTTTAACAGCCACATGTACAAGTGGAGTATGGCTTGTGCCAGTGCTGAGCACTGGAGTTTGACTGGTGCACGTCTTTTGCAAGACCTCACGGTTAAATATATGCCTAACTCTACATTATGATGAAGTTTTTAAATATAGGGTGGCATTATAAAAATGAACAGCTTTACTCAGCAGTTTTATGCAAATAATAGGCACTTTATTAAAAAAATTCCAGATCAGCTTACAGCTTAACCCCAGTCATTGACAACCATCTTTAACAACAAGCCTCTACTTCTCAGGGAATGGAACTCATGCAAAATATTGAAAGGTCAAGCCTGTGCCTGGCACCCTTTTTAAGATCTTCAAAATTAGGTATCTCGAGTATCTTTACAGAGTGACAGTTTAAGCAGCTCCTTGCTTGCATCAGGACAGAGTCATTTGTTGAGTGGCAGAGCCACTTACCGAGGTAGTTTCTAGCATTTTTTTGTCAGCATTTCTTTACCAGCATAGTTTATAACAGTGGTACCTAAGGGAAATAGTCTATTGAGAGTATATGGTCTAACAGAGAGCAAAGGATTATTTTGCCAGTCTAATTGCCTATCCACTGTTTTTTTTTCTTTCACAGGTTAAATCATTAATTTTGCACTTGTTTCAACATAGCTAAGCTGGCAAGAGCTTTAAGCACCATCTGTGCCTGTGCTTACTTACCAGATAAAGTAGAAGCATAGGACCATTCTGAGAATCTGAAAAAAAAAGCAGAACAAAGCAAGTACGATTCAAAATATCTAATAGCGCTTCTCATGCCTTTCACCAGTGTGCCTTCCCTCAAAGCCAGCCTTTGTTCCAAGCATTTGGATACAAAATGTAGGTACATGGGTCACATTTTCTCCTGAAAGCAAACAGCTTGGTTGAAGCAGGCTGCAGGATGGCCAGGTTTTGGGTAATCCAAATATTGAAGGTCATTTTAGTCCGTCTGTGTCGACAGTGCTGCAGTTGCAGCAGGAACTTGGCTTGGCTGAGCTGAGGAGATCTGCATCCCCTCTGCACTTTGGGGCCCAGGGTGGCTGTCCCCGTGCAGAGGGGTGGGAGGTGGCCGTCACGCAGGCGTCAGTTCACTGGTGCAAGACACTCATCTGTCACTCAGCTGCAATGACAGACAGAGAAAAGGCTGAAGACCGCTCTTCCTCCACCATCTTTCATCTCCCAAAGGAATCTTTTGGCAGGTCTGGTTATTTCATCTAGACACAAAAAACAGTTTTGCTTAGGCCTCAGATAATTAAACAGAAATTGTTACAACTTAAAAAAAAAAAGGTTTATAACCTGTTGGCTGAGGATAAGCTGGGGACATACCCGTTTTTAAAAAAGCCTTCTCCAGTTGACAGAAGTTTAGAAGTCTTATGTATTTATACAGGTAGCTACAATCTCTCTATCCCTTCACCAAGCATTAAGGTAAATACTTGGAGAAGGCATTCATTTCTTCACACATGAAAACCACTTTCTGTGTTGTATGGTCACAAAATTACCAAGGGCAGATTTTTCTGGCTTCACAAAACACAGCCAGCCACAGCATACATTAGCTCAGCGTCCTGGCCGCACTTTATGCTCTTTCTGTTTTCCAGTAATGGTTCTTTCCTCAAAACATCTTGTTCTTGGAATAACCCTGGCAGTCAAAGAGACAAAAATGGCCATTTTTTTGGCTGCTTTTCTCCCTCTGGTCTTAGGCTTAGCAGGGTGCCAGTGCTACCAGGCCTTCCCCCAGGGGACTTGGTAGTGGTTCTGCTGTTGGTAATTGCAGAGGTTTGTATCCATCACGTTTTTCGGAGATTTTTCAGAGGGGAAAAATATTGTTCTTCCATTTTTTTCTCTTGAAGTAAGTTCACAAATGCGTCTCTTTCAGAGTGAACAACAACAACAAAACTTTTAGAGTAGAAATTGAAACCATGTTGTTAGTGCTGTATTTAATCCTTCAGACCACTTTTGCTAACTAATAAACCATTTTAAGAAAGTTTTCTTCAAAACTTAGGTACTAGGTTATTCCAGTGCCTGCATACTGCAGGCTTATATGCTTCAGCTGAAATATACTTTTGATCACACTCTGTAATGAGAGTGTGAGGCTGGTCCTGTTTCTTTTCCAAGTTCCTCCTTAAGAAATTCTCAGCAGAGGTGCTACTTCTAAGCCTTATGGACATAATCTTCCATTTTGCCTATAAATCAATAATATTAAGGGTGTTTTTTACTTTAAATTTTCTGTGTTCTTCCATTTTAGAACTACAAAGGCAGGGATATACCCAGGAGCAGTTCTGGTAGTTAGGAATTTTGTGGTCCCCTCTGCTTCCAGGCAGGGCCCAGTGATTCTAGTTCTCCCCCCGGTCCCCAGCTGTGGCCACCCCTGCCTGGGCAGCACGATCTGGGAGCCAGGGCTTTCTGAGCACACTAAGGAAGCTAAAACAGAAACATCTCCAGAAGAGCACAGTGGGATGATTCGCAGATACACAGTTCCAGTACACCACCATCATCAACTGCCTCAGGTGATGCCCGTGCCCCCTATATTTTGTATGGGATTTTGTGCACTTTTTTCCCCCCTCCAAACAGAGGTTAAAAAATACCCAGTACAAGACACAGTAAGTCAGCTCTCTAACTACTTTTGGAGAGCCAAACTCCTGCTCTGACACTTTAAAGCTTTACCTCTGGCTGTGTCCTGACGTATCTCCCCTGTGCTTGTTTCCTTATGTCCTCCCGGGGTCTAGTTTCACCATTAACTAAAGATTGTCCCTTGGAGGAGCTGATGCAAGATGTGTGTGACCTTCAAGCTCAACAGCCTCCTGTCTCCCCCCAATTTGCGCTCTTGGTCTCTTGTTGGAGGTGACTTCAGTTCTGTTTATCTCGGGGAATCAACACAGATCTGTTTGCCTGTCTAGTAGCTTCAGAGTTTCCCCAAGATTACTCCCAACTGTGGGAGTTGTCCTAAAACATCTCTGCTGTTGTGGCTGCTTTAGCCAGCATCTCTTTGAAATGCAGGCTCCAGGTGATTGACTTCCAAGTAAGAGGAGCTGAATGGGTTTAGACAGATTAACATTCTAGCAGTAAGTGGCAGTCATTCCAAGGAGCTAAATCAAATTCTCAAGTGCTCATTAGCAACAGGGGAAGAAAAAAAAAAAAAAAGAAAAAAAGAAAGAGGAAAAAAAGAAAAAGGAAAAGAAAACAGTTTGAGAACATAAAAAAGAACCAGCATATCATGGAGAGATTTGGTGGAAGCTGTTTTCTTTATTAGGGTTTTTAATTGATGGCCATCGCCCTGAAACACGGGGTCATGGGGTGCCACTGCCCAGCATTTGTTTATAAGTATGGAGGTGCAGTTGACCCAGGTTCACTTCAAGTTCAGAATCAGCCTGGCAAAAGATTGTCTGGCAAGGCTCAACATTAACAATGCTGAACACCGTAGTTCAGTGGCAGCGTAAAAACGGCTGCAGCTGCCATTTGCTGTCCCATCTTGGACGGAGCGCTCTACATCCCTGAAAAACAAAACGCAAGTCCGCTGCGATGATTTCACTCAGGTCATCCAGGGCACTGCGTACGCTCGTCATAATTTGTCTGTTTGGAGTGTCCTAATAGGACATAATTGCACAAATCTCTGTGTGGGGGAGGTAAAGAGGACGGTCACCACTTAGCAATCCGGACAAGAACTACCTCTCTCTCCTTGGGGCGTGCAGGGACAGCGGCTGCACCACAGGTTTGGAAAGGTGCAGCCTGCGTTTCACACCAACAGCATCCACTTCTGAACAGCACGGTGAGAAGAGGGGCCACGAGGTGGCCATGCAGCAGCCACCCTCCACAAGGCCACCCTGTGTCCCCCTCCTCTGCCAGCACAGCCCCTGCCCTGCCCTGCCAGTGCTCCCCTCTCCGGGCACCCACTGCTCCTTCCCCTCCCCACGCTGTCCTCATTGCTCGCTCCAGGCTTGGGAGCAAAGGCGAGACGTGGGCCTGAACCCTACCAGGGAGTGGAGTAGTTTACATTAATTAAAAAATATTTACAGTTTTTTCCAAAGCTTGTTTTCCTGGAGTTCTACAAATCGTGCAAACAGATTTTTGCAGTTTAGGCAACAGCACTGTGAAACTTCACCTGTTCTCACTGAAAACGTAACAAAGGGCATAAATAGGAAAGATTTGAAATGATTAAAATCTAGTCCCATAAAAGTAAAATCAGCTCTACCTGGGTCAGATTTTCTATGCAGGGTGAACTCTCCCGTTTCCCTCTTGCATTTCAGAAGCAGCAGAGGCAGATCCTGCCCCGGGTCCCTTTTGCTGCTTGATTTACTCAGAGAAATCTTTTCGCTGCTGTTTGATGCAGCGCTAATGAGTTTAAAACCCGGTGGTTCGACAGTGGCTGAGCGGCAGGGAGAGCACAGCCCTGAGCTGTACCTGGCTGCAGACTTGCCTGCAGGAGAGAAGGGAGACCCGAAAGCACCTTGTGGATGGGGATGCTTGAGGTAAAGCTGTCGGGGGGAGGGGGTTGGTTTCAACCTGTGCTTCTCCATCCCCTGCGCTCCTCACCTCCTCTGGGCGATGGTGCTTTCAGTGCAGCTCACCCTCGGCACGGGAGCATCCCTGATGGAAGGTGCACGGGTGCTCTGCTGACAGGAGAGACAGACAGTTACGCACGTTCCCTTGGCCAGCACCCACAATTTTCAGTGCTTTTGAGAAAGATGTTTTTACGGAAGAGAGGAGAAAAAAAAACAAAAACAAAAACCAAAAACCAAGCAGCAAAGAGATCAAGACGTCAGGAAATGCTTTTGCTGACTTGGTGTGAAGAAAATATTTTTCTTATCCAAAACGTCAGAAGAAGCTGAATAAGCCACTTCACCTTCCTTCCTTTCCTCTCGTCCCTCTCTAGGCCTTCTGCCTCCGCAGAGGACATTTCGTCAGCCACTTGACCTCCATTTTTGATCCATTCTTTTGCATGGCCAGCCACTGGGACTGTTCAAAACGGTGGACACCTCTTGGTTTGGCTCCTACCTTGCGTCGATGGGCAGGGCAAAGTCTTCTGCTCGGATCCATTGCACACACGTGGTAGTAACAGGTTTTTGCGGTGCCACAAAAAAAAAGAAGCTGAAATGATATCCTGTGAGTTTTGTTTCTGTGATTCCAAATCTTTCTGCTAAAGTCTTGATAGTTTACAAGCAGTAAATTTGTGGTGGACCTGAGCCCGTTATGCTACAAAGCGCTGCATACTGCAAAAATTCTTGCAGGAATTTGAGTGATTTCTTCTAGGAAGTGTCATGCATTGCTCCCATGATCACTATTACAAAGTATGATCCTAATTAAATTTAAAAAAAAAAAAAAAGACAAAAAGTACCTTTGTATTCACAATCCTGGCTCTTTGCTAGCCTAAGTGATTATTTCCTTCCCCTCTCCTTTGGATTTCTGTGTTCCTCTAAGCAAGCAAAAGTAAAGAACAGGGAAATGGATACGTTTCCTATGATACAAGATATGCTTACAAGTATCTGAAGGGTGGGTTGAAGGAGGATGGAGCTGGACTCTTGTCAGTGGTTCCCAATGACAGGACGAGGGGCAATGGGCACAAGCTGTAACATAGGAAGTTCCATTGGAATATGAGAAAAAACACGGATGCAGTCCTGAGTAATGTGCTCTAGCAATCCTGCTTTAGCAGTGGAGTTGGACTAGATGATCTCTAGAGGTCCCTTCTAACTCTGACAATTCTGTGATTCCATGATACCATACATCAGCAGGATTTTAATAAATCCTAATTGCATTCACCTGCACAGCTCCCACTGCAAGCACTGTGGGTGCAATGTGGTATCCAGGGTCATCATTAACAGTGATGATAAATGGACAGGTATCTGTCAGAAATAGTGTGGGAATAACTGATCATCCCTTTAAGCAGGAGGATGCACTGGATGATCTCACAAAGTCTCTTCCTGCACCATGACTCTGTGATAATAACATGAGGGGACCTGAACTCCAGCTTGATTTTCAAATAGTTAGATGTTTGTAGGGCTGCAACTATCAGCTAGGAAAAAAAAAGTCTGTATCTAGAGCTCATTAATAGGTGTGCAAAATTCTCCTGCCATGTAAAATTTTCAGAATATTTGATTGTAGAAACATAGAATAGTTAGAGCTGGAAGGGACCTTAAAGATCATCTAGTTCCAACCCCCTGACATGGGCAGGGACACCTCCCACTACAGCAGGTTGCTCAAAGCCCCATCCAGCCTGGCCTTGGACACTTCCAGGTGTAGGGCGTCCACAACTTCTCTGGGCAACCTGTTCCTGCGTCTCGCCACCCTCAAAGTATCTAATCCAAATCTACCCTCTTTCAGTTTAAAACCACTTCAGCTGTAAAACAGTTAATGCTTTTCTTTGAAGTATTATCAGTCTTTACTTGTACTATGATGCTACCTGGCAATGGCAGGCTTCCTTTTCAAAAGTGATGCTTTTTGCGATATCTGTAAAGTATAAGCCTGGAACTGGAGCCTGGATTGTAGTAGGTGTCCTGCTGCCTTGTTAGTTTGGAGAATTCAACCCAATGATGTATTGTACAACTACGCTTTTCTTACCTGTCTCAATGCAAACAGATCTGCATTAGACAAGAGTGAATGAAAAGAACATATCTCAGAGACGTGGCTTTTTGTAAAGCCATCCTTTCTGTCTTCCACAAGAAGACTAGGAACAAGAGCATACTTTAAACAAGATAGCATTTCTTAAATCAAGATCCTCATTTCTAAGAGGGAGAAATATTTCACCTGGTGAAACTTGGTTTGATGAAGGTGTGAACATAAGTGTGATGGCATGAACTGGAACCCCTGAAATAGATCATGTACATGAGCAGGTTTGTTTCCAGGTGGTGGCTGCTTCTCTACAGTTAGGCAGTACCTTCCATGCTGCCCCAGCAGCCAGTAGCTCAGGGGCTGTTTATACCAAGTTAGATGACCTGAACTACATTTGGAAGTGCTTACAGGATTTTCCTGTCAGCTCAGTTTCAGCTTGTACTTAAGGAATGGTAGCAGATGGGAGGGAACAGGCACTTTCAGAACCCTCTAGGTTTTTGTGTGGTGTCTGCCTGTGACCTCTCCACAGGTGCTTCAAGCCTAATCCAGTTCTCTCCAGTTGCTCCTGCACACTGCCTGTTACTCATCTCACTGGGCAGGTTCTATGATTTTTGCTACTTGCAAGCTAAACTGGTGAATTTTGAGATTAACTGGGAAAAAGAAAAAAGAAAGAAGTGAAACGTAGTAGAGATTATGGTAGTAGAATTAAAAAAAATAATAATAGAATAAATTAGAGTACTACTGAGGAGAAGACCAACGCAAAACCCAAAAAGCACCTTGGCCATTGCAGAAGCAAGTGCTGCTAACAACACAGTTGTCTCAGCTTTGGCTAGAGGGGAGGTGCTTCTGACTCAGCACACCGCGTTCCTCTCCATCTCTCCTGCTTAAAACAATTCTGGCTTTAATGCCAGTAGATATTTTGGCTTTGTCAAGGTTATTATTAACAAACCACTAATTACTAAGCTAGTAGTATATATATATGTAAAACAATTAAGGCCTATAAAAATCATATAAACTCTCTGCTTTTGTTAGGGCAGTCTGGTGGAGCCCATTGTACAGGGCTGAAGGTAAGTCCCAGCTGGCTTCCAGGCAGTGTAAGTCATCGGGTCTGTGGCAACTCGTACTTCTCAGCAGAGGTGGGAGGTGATAAGCTTATTGCAGGACATTAAAAGCTAGTTTTGAAATTGTATTTAATTTCCCAGGTGAAGGAATGTTCAGCTATTGATTATTTTGATTCTTAATAGCTCTGCAATAATTAAGCTGAAGCAATTTCTTCTGATCGAGATTTCTTTCTGGTTAACTTAATTAACAAAGAGAAATGCTAATCTAGTGAACAAAGAGATGAGTTAGTACTGACTTCTCTTTGAACTTATAAGTTAAATGTAAACTTCTTAGCCTCATCATCTTCTCCATGTCTGCTTCCTGCCACCTCCCTTCACTCCTCTCCAGGTTAACTGTCCCCTTTGCTTTCTCAGCTGGGCAGGATGTGTCTTCACTGTCCATTTGCACTAGGTCTTCCTTCCTTCTTTTTTACCCTCCTGTTTAAAACTGGCTTTGGTAGAGACCTGTTATCAAGTGGGGGTAGTACTGAGACACCGCTAGCATCACCCCCCATGACTTCCAACCACAGAAACAAGAACTGTTTCCAAATTTGAGTATTTACACACAACTTTGCTGAAAACCAAGGCAAATGCAAAGATAACCATAATTTCCTGCTGAAATTAATCTTTTGGCATACGCCCTTCTGGGGTTAGAAGGTCAAGAACATTACTCTTGCATGGGTGGGTAGATTGGAGACAGCCAAGGGCTCAGAAGCTGTGAGCTAATGCACAGAGGAGAGAAGAAGCTGGACGGAATACAGCATTGAAGGTGGACAGTCCTACCAAAAACCTGCTGAAGGGCCTTCTGGTAGTGTCATCTCTTGTTGCAAATAAACTATTTTATGATTACTTGATTTCTCCTCTGTCCAAGAGATCATGCCATTAAATTTTTTTGCAAGTAGTCTGAATTTCTATAAAGGTTTCTGTGTTTGTTGCAAATTGTTAAAAAAAAAAAGAAAAAAAGAAAAAAAAAGAAAAAGCCTTTTAATATTACTCAGCTATTTAGGTAAAACCCCCATCACTGTTTATCACCATAAGGCCTATGTGGGACGGAGATCTGGCCTATCTGTATGATGGAGTCCTTTTTCTGCGTTACAGGCACACAGCCTGTGTCCCGTGTCCTGCTGGAGTACTTCTGTCATTGGAGAGTGGAGTGGGCTCAGCTTTCATCATTATTTTCAAGTCACTGAGTCATTTGAGTACTTTTTTTTCTTTTTTTTTTTTTCCCCTTCTGCTAACCACCCATGACTATTATGGGATGTGTGTGAACACCCCCTCCCTCCCTCCCACAGGCACAAGCCTTCCTAGCTGTTCCCCTGACCTCTCTACAGAAGCTCATGCCCAGCCAAGCACGCGAGTGTCTACATGTGCTGCGGTGGTATCTGATGTCCCGGGGCCCTCTCAAACCTTGCTGCTTCTATATGCTGAAAGACAGAAATTGTGAATTCAGGCCACTTCTTTTGTTTTCTTTTCCCTTTCTGCAAGGATTAATAAATAGCTGAATTCTACTCTGCCTGATTTTTGTTCTGTTCTCAGAGCTTGCTTCAGTACACAATGATAATTTCCTGCTGAACTGCTTCGGCTACACTTTGCCTGTTTCACTTCCCTTTCAAGAGAAGTGACTGCAGAGTAAAAACCAGACCAGCACACAGTGTGTGTCCTAGTCAGAATTAAATCTGACCACATAGCCTTGTGATTTTACCCAGCTCTTGATTTCACCAGCGACAGCTTCTGGTTTTGAGCTAGAGAAATGTATGTCTGCTATGAAGAGAACACCCAAGTTTTCACCTGTGAATTCTCAACCGTCCACAAGGCAGAAATCCTCTCCAAGATCCCCTGTGAAAACTATCCCCTCTCCTGAGCTGAGAAATTAGGAGAGAAGAGCAATACTGCATTCAGAGGGTTTTACTGTAGCATTTTCAGGTCCTCATTTTATTACGAGGACTGGAAAGCCTCTTCGCATATGTGAGAGAGAGCTCAGTGTAACAACACAAACAACATTACTATCACTGTTTCTGTGCTGGAGGAGGTGCTGCCTGTGGCTGTGTGAAAGTGCAGAGCTCTCTTCCCCCCAAAGCTTTAATTAAGTCACAAGAGAAGAGGAGCAGCAGCCTCCTGCAGTGCCCTGAGAGCTGTGGGTTTGGTTGGAGGTGCAGAGAGAGTTATCTAAGGGCATGTCTACAAGCAGCTGAGGCACATCATACAGACACTCCTGAGCTAAAGCTGAGGGTTGACAGAGCAGTGGAAAAGGCTACCCAGGAAGGTTGTGGAATCCCTTCCTCTGGAGACCTTCAAGACCAGTTTGGATGCAGCCCTGAGTAATGTACTCTAGGCAATCCTGCTTTAACAGGGGAGTTGACTAAATGATCTCTAGACATTCCTTCCGACTCTGACAATTCCATGATTCCATGAACACACCCCAATGGACATGCCTGGCTCCAGGAGCCCCCAAGGAATGTTTCTTGGCCAAATGCAGCAGGACTGTTTGGTGGATAAAGAACTGGCTAGATGGCTGCACTCAAAGGATTGCAGTCAAAGCTCGATTTCCAAGCGGAAACCAGTGATGTGTCATTCCTCAGGGGTCAGTACTGGGACCAGTGCTGTTTAACAACTTCATTGGCAACATGGACAGTGGGATTGAGTGCACCCTGAGCAAGTTTGCTGATGACACAAAGCTGTGTGGAGCGTTTGACACACGGGAGGGAAGGGATGCCATTCAGAGGGACCTGGACAGGACTGAGAGGTGGTTCAGCTGGACCAAGTGCAAGGTAATGCGCCTGGGTCATGGCAATCCCAGGCACAAATACAGATTGGACCAAGAATGGATTGAGAGCAGCCCTGAGGAAAAGGACTTGGGAGTGTTGGTGGACAAGAAGCTCAGCATGAGCCAGAAATGTGTGCTGGCAACCCAGAAAGCCAGCTGCATCCTGGGTTGCATTAAAAGAAGTGTGGCCATCAGGGCAAGGGAAGTGATTCTACCCCTCTACTCCACTCTGGTGAGACCCCACCTGGAGTACTGTGTCCAGCTCTGGGGCCCCCAACATAAGGACATGGACCTATCGGAGCAAATCCAGAAGAGGGCCACAAAGATGATCTGAGGGCTGGAGCACCTCTGCTATGAAGACAGGCTGAGTGAGTTGGGTTTGTTCAGCTTGGAGAAGAGAAGGTTCCGGGTACATCTTATAGCAGCCTTCCAGAACCTAAAGGGGACCTACAGGACAGATGGGGAGGGACTCATTATTAGGGAGTGTAGTGATAGGATGAGGGGTAATGGTTTTGAACTAAAAGAGGATAGATTTAGGTTAGATACTAGGAAGAAATTCTTTACTGTGAGGGTTGTGAGACACTGAAACAGGTTGCCCAGGGAAGTTGTGGATGCCCCATCCCTGGAAGTGTTCAAGACCGGGCTGGATGGGATTTTTTTGGGTGACCTGGTCTAGTGGGAGGTGTCCCTGCCCATGGCAGCGGGGTTGGAACTAGATGATCTTTAAGGTCCCTTCCAACCCAAACAATTCTATGATCACAGAGCGTATCAAGTGTGCACGCTCCTTGTAGTAAAGGGCTTTGATCAAAGGTAAAATAGAGCCACTGCTACCAAAGCCAGGCACTGCTGTGACATCCCAACACTGGGGCCTGCTGGGGGACAGAGCCCCTGGTCAGAGGGAAGCAGCCCACAGAACCACTGTGGCTGCATCTCCATGGCCAGAGCAGTGGCTCCTGTGCAGAGCGAATGCAAACCTCAGAATCCACTGACTGCTTTGTACCTGGCTCCCACAGGCGAAACTGGTTACACAGGGTGCACAGTCAGAGATCAACTGCAAAGGGCAAAAAGAGGACAGTGAGCTGCAGCTGGGCTGGGCAGGCGACACAGCTTTTGCCAGTGCCAGGTGAGGACACACCTCCTGGCTCACCATCTCCATCCCAAAACATAACACTGGGAATCTCTCACTGCTATCACAACACACCTCTCTCTTAATGAGGAAAAGGTTTTACCAAAACCTGGTGGCTTTACCTTTTTTTTTTTTTTCTGGCTTGGAATTTGTATTTGGTGCAAGGGCAACATGGGCTGATGGTTGGACTCGATGATCCCAAGGGTCTCTTCCAACCAAAATGATTCTATGATTCTATGGCAGAACATATGAGGTTACTTGTAGGAGAGCAAGTATTAGTGTGACCTGAGCTGGCACTGCTGGAGTCATGGCAAGGCAGAGACAAAGTGCCAAGATGGAGAGAAATCATGTCAGTTGCTACAATTTCTTAATAGTTCACAGAATTAAAATTACAATCTTTAAAATTTGCATTATCAAGAATAACTTGAGCTATTCCATTAAACTTCTGCATTCAATGTGATGAGGTGTTTTTGTGACCACATGAGGAAAAGAGACAAGATTTTTCCCCTACCTGTAAAAAAAATCTGAGCAAATTCTTCTGTGTTATGAAGTTATGTGTCTGGATTTGATCTTTGAAAGGAATTTCATTCTCTTACACTGCACTCTTTTGGTCTTGGTGGAAACTGATCTCAAACCAAGCCAGTTTTGTGAGTTAAAAGGCTTTGTGTCCAAGCCACAGGATCTCTATGTGCATCCTAAGTGATAGGAGTTAGTTGAATAATTCTGGACTGATACCAGAAGCAAAATACCTGTAAATATGTTCTAAGGAGAAGCTGAGTGGATGGGACAGAAGACAGAGTGGTCCTGGGAGGCCAAAGATCTGCAAGCTTTTGCTGGGCTCTCTCTTTTCCTCCTCTGCCTTCCTTGTTGGCTGCCATCAGAGCTGTCTGTCTTATCCCCTCCTCCCAACAAATGGGGTCTCAGATCTCTCTGAGAGAGAGATATCTCTCCTCACAAGACCTCTCTGGAGCAGAAGGTGCACACTGAGAACTTTTACATAGGAAATGACAATCTTTCATAGCCCACTCCAAGAAATGTTCATTCCCCAAGTTCAGCTTTAACTGGGAAAAAAAATCTGAGGACTGACTTAATTGCAGACTGTCTTTGCTGACTGAATTATTCCCAAATATTCAACCTGTACTAGGAAGCATTCTGTGTTAAAAAGCTTAAATGAAAATTTAGAGTTGAAATAGAGGCTTTTCAACTTTTCTCTTTGCAGAAATAACAAATATTCTGCTTCTCCAGTTGGTTTTCTGATATTTAGAAACATTTCATTCTTGAGTAACACGCTTTCTCGCTTGTGTTTTTCATAGTTTCCCAGTTAGGGATAGAAAAAAAAAAAAAAAAAGAAAAAAAAAAGGTTTTTCATAATCTCCTGAATGAAATGCAGTCGCCAAACTTTCAACATGCAGTTTCTTGCTACAGTAAAGTCAGCTCTTGGCAATAGTGATAAACTGTACAGTAGATATTACACAATTGACACCACAATAAGCCACATTTAGAAGGAAGCATTACAAACTGGGAGACACACCCCCAAAAAAATCCCCAAGCTCCCCCATCACTGAGTGTTCATAGCCAGACATTTTTATTACAATTTTAAGATGAGTTTTGGAGAACGCTTTCCTTAATCAAATACAGTTGCCTTTAAAGATTAGCGTTCACAGTCTAATCATGCTGCACTTAGCTTAATTTGCTTTGCTATGGACTCATTAAATTCTTTTCTTTTGGTCAGAAACCCTGCCATGGCTTGGCAGAGGAACAGGAAATCTCTGCTCGGTGCTACTGGGTTGTGTCCGCTCTTTCATTTTAACCCGTAGACTGGAGAGTGCTCCAGCGAATTACAGCTGGGTCACTCTTTCCTTCCTATGCAAAGATCTCACAGTGCTTTAAAAAACTTTGTCAGCTGAACAATTGGGACTTCCAGAAGGAGAAAAATTGTTCTGATGTCAAAAACGGCTTAGACTGCCATTAGATCTAATGTTTAATTTTAGATGACCTGAACCCCCAATGGCAACAATCCCTATGACTGATCATAGGTTTTTCAAAGATGCTTTCATCCTGTCTCAGCTTGCAATAGATCCAGCATTTAGGGGTCAAGAAGAGACTTTCCTGAACTGCCACTGTCATCTGGATGGCTGCTGCACACTGAGAAAAGAAAGTGCATTTTCTTTCCTGGCAACATTTGCCTGTTATTTGAACTGGAATCTGTGAATCAGAGTACGGTCAGAAATACTCTATTTATTGCCACAGGCAACAAATAGTGGAGGCTCTATACTTTTGTGCAGTGTAGAAATTGCTGGCCTCACTGAAGTTTGGAAACCCATTAAACGACTGTGAGCAGATGTGTCATGGCCATCCCTATACCTGCAGGGACATGCAGACAGATGCTGTACCTTGCAGTCTCACCTGGGCCCATGGAAAACGTCTTGTCACACACAGACAGTGAGCAGTAACAGATACTTTAATTGCTGGATGAGCTCTTGCCTGGCATTAGCTCTAACCAGATGCCCCATGTGCTCTAATGCTCTTCACCCGCAGCTGAACTGCCCTAAGAAAAATGTCTAACCCTTTCTTATCTTTGGTATCTTCAAAGCAAACCTACTTGTGTCCTCCACCAGAAAAGAACACATGAACTAACTTTCAGAGAGGATGTCAAATCCAGTCTGACCAGCACTGGCAAGAGTGTCTTGTGGTAGGGTAACTGGTATGGCCATTACAGTAAGAGGAATTTTTTGTTTTTCAGAGATAAGTCAGTCAGAGGTGAGGCCCACCAACACATGTGAAGAGTCAGTAAAACAAGCAGAACTACACTTTTAGCAGCAAACCTTAAAATAGTTGGCTTTACCAGGCTGGCACAACCACGGCTCTTGGCAGTATAGCTGTGTCCTGGACACGCGGGGCAGTGTATTCATATCTCTTTCTGGTTTCTGTTACTCATTGCCTTACAGAGACTCTCATTTAGAAGAAGTTGTCTGTACATGTTGTCAAAGAAGTTCTTCTGCCCATAATACCTATTTTGCTCCTCTAAACGGAGCAAATGGAGCAAAAGCTCTCTCTACATGAGATGGAATTTCTGGGGACTTTGTCGGTAAACTTATCGGACGAAGACACTATGGAAAAGCCTTGTCCTAAAGGACAAAAGGGCATGTTTTAAAGGAAGACAAAGCTGGAATACTTAAGAGATTTTTTTGTACCACTAACACCCTGGAAAATAGCTTTTCCAGGCTATTTTTCCTTAAAAGATTTAACTGCATAAAATGTTCGTGGCTCGTGCTGAATTCTCTTTTAATATAAGTATTTGATGACAATTTTCCCCATGATTATTTTCTCATTAATACTGGTAAGTTCTGAAAAATGTGGGTTTATGCTTGATGCATTTGCTAGAACTGGCATCACACCCCTTTATCAACTTTGGAATTAGGACGGTTTGGAGAGAACACACTGGTAACTTGAACTTTGCAGTATTTGGCTCTGTGGCTTTACACGCTATCCCAGTAGTGGCTTGATTCACCAGTTTCTGCCTGAAGCAAAGCTCTTTTAGGAAGTCAAGGTGGATTTGCTTAGGTAAAACCTGCGGGTTTATTCTCTACTGGAGAATGAATGCAATTGGATAAATACGAGTTTAGAAGGACAAACTGCTTTCAAAAAGCACAGGTGATATAAAATTAACAAAGCAGTACGATGTGTACTGAACTCTGAATATTTCTTTTAAGAATGAAGAAAGTTTAAGGTGAAGTCTTAATTAAGAATCCCTAAGAATTAATTAAGAATGAAACTAATTATTTTAAAAATTAGGAAGAATTATGAAGAATTAATTTTTCTCACTAACTTTAACCTCCAACACTATTTATTCTTTAAAGGTTTAATTTGCAGGAATGCCAATCTATTGCTTGTTGGGGGCTTGTTTTGTCCAGCTATCCCAGATGAAGATTCTCTGTCTAGTCATCAATTACAGATGTTAATTGGGAAGGCTGGGGGGGATGGAGGGGTGGGCAGGCTGGGGAACTAATCCATTGCAGAAAGGTCCTGCACAGGGAAACAAATAGATAAGATCTTTAGATCACTACTAGTGGTAAATGTTGTTCTGTTAAGTACCTGCATATACGTGATGAAACATTGCCTATACCAAGCTTGCCAGCAAAAAAACCCTGCATTTGAACAAAAGTGACTGCAGAGAGAAGCTGAAAGCATTTCTTCTCGTTATTCTGTTTTGCTTTGTTTTCTTTGGTTTGGTTGGTTTGTTTTTTTTCTTCTGTTCCATGACAATGCAAGCAGAAACGACTACTTAAAATTAATAAATAAATAAAAAATCTGCTGGTGTGTGCTTCCTGTTCCAGTTTGTTTAGTCACAAGTCTGAATTAGATCTCTCTGCTGGTTGGTTTCATTACTATAAACAGGTATTGTGCTTTTGTTTCAGTACATCAAAGCTCGTAGCCAGGTACAGACAGGTAATGTAAAAGGGGGTGAGAAAGTTTACAGTCTTGCTTCATTGTTTCTTTAAGCCTTCGAGACAACGGTCAAAGGGATCACCCGGAGGTTAAAAGAAGGCTCCGCTGATGTTTGGTTTTGGTTTTTAGTTTGGGGTTTTTTTGTTGGTGGTGGTTTGTTGTTTTTTTTTTTTTCTTTTTTTTTTTTTTTTTCTGAACTAGTTCTTCTTTTGTTCCGTTTCTAGAAACCACATGTAACTTTAGGTCAAAAAAGGGTAAAATGCAGCACTTCAACCAGCATTACCCCTGCCTTGGGGTAACCGGATCAGGCAAAAGTGTAGGCTCCTCTCCCTGCTGTGCTAACGCCGGCGATGCTATCCTTCAGGTGAGTACCAGCGGCTGGTTTTCTTTTCAAATCTCCATCCACCTGAAGGATGCAGATGCCTGAGGAGGGTATTTTCTCATGACTGCCACTGCCAAAAAAAAAGAAAAAAAAATAAATCACTGATTTGGCCCTTTAAAGATAAAAGGGAAGGGCTCCTTCCCACAGTATTTTTAGTGAAGCTGCTCTAAAAGTTTTCTTCCTTTCAGCCTTTGCATCTCTCCAGGTTTCCCTCTCTCTTTTCTTTCTTTCTCTCTCTTTCTCTCTTTTTTTTTTTTTTCTTTTTGTATCTGCCCTCTTAAAACAAGAGGAATGCTGCACTGGCCCTCAGCCAGCCAAGGCTCAGCGAGCAGGGTAAAATTTCAGTTCAGATTTACGGGAAGGTGTTGGGAGTAAAAATCTGGTTTGGTGAGTTTAAGGCAGGGAGTAGTCAAGAGACAACCTTGCTACTGTGAGTGCGCAGAGAAAGGGAGGAGGAAAGGGGCGGGCCAGGGGGGAAATAAAAAAACCAAAACCACCCCGGTTGGGGATGAGAGACCAATTTTTCCCCTGTCCGAGTTTCAGTGTGTGTTCCCGAGCTCCTGCAGCCTTATCGAGTTTGTAGGCAGAACGTCGGGTCTGGGAGTGGAAGGAGCCGTGCGGTGCTGGCCAGGAGCTCGGCGTCCCGCTCAGCGCCCTGGAATGTGCAGCTTAGGGCAGGGGCGAGCAGGGGCTTTAGCTTAGCTGGTACTAATTGAGAGTTTTAGTGCTCAAAACCCCTGGTTTNTTTTGGCCTAAAACCCCCGTTTTTTAAAAAAAAAAAAAAAAAAAAAAAAAAAGACAGCAAAGAGCCAAGAGAGGGGGTTACGACTGGGAGAGCGGGTGCTCTAAGCAGCAGTGTGAGGAGTTGCTCAACTCTGGTTTAGCAGCGGGGTAGGAAGGAAAATGCATTAGGTTGCTGCCCCGAAACGTTGCCGCTGCCGTGAATGGTGCTGGGCGCTGAGGCAGGCTCCAGGTAGGTACCGTCGCTTTTCGGTTTGCTCTGCTCTTCCTCTGTCCTTACCTGAGGTTTTACGCTTCTGTGGCTGGGTTGACAACGTAGGAAGGACAGAAGTTCGCTCAGGAAATACATTTAAAAGTGTTTTCAGGGGGAAAGGGCAAATGGAGAGGTCTGCAGAGATTCTTAGTGAAGTTTTGATGACTTTCCAACGGGACAGATTCCTGGTGATTCTGAGGAAAGATGACGGATGAGAGGCAGAAGCTGGTATTAAATAATAAGGACAGAGTGAGAAGTGATCTGCGGATCTGAGAGTTTTAAATGAAACGATGTATGTTTCTCCATGTCAAAGCAAAACCACAGCATGACATGCCCAATGTTTTTAGAGTAAATTTTGGAAGGAGTATTTTGTTTGTGTGGCTGTTTCTTCTTGTTCAACATCCAAAGTACTGTGGTTTATGCAGGAGCAGGGGCACAAGTGACGGGGAGGTGACAAGAGGGCTCAGAGATAGGCTGCTGTCTGCCAGTCTGATATAGACATTAACATAAGAATGGGATCTTATCTGGGAAAAGTTTCTGATGACTTTAAAATACATGTAGTGATCAGGAGGTCAAGCACCTCCTTCACTCTGAGATATGTGTGATTAGATGAGAAACACCAGGGACTCCTTATTCGTGTTAAAATAGCCGATTTTTTTATTATTATTTTGTTTTTTAAAGGGAAAGCTACACAGCTCATTTCTTCTTAGGAATCTGAAATAAAACTTCGAGCTAAAGCCAAAGTATTATAATAGTTAAGGATGGGCTGGGACCTATCAGGTCGCAAAATCCCTCCTAAATTTTATCAGCTGAAGTGTACTGACTTGACAGAGGGCAGGAGCGTCAGACCGGGCTGAAATGAGCCGCCTGGGGCTAATGCAAGTTGAATATCGGTGCCTTTGTGTGCCTTCCTAGACTTTGCAAATGAGAATTTGGACAAACCGGCAATTATTCTTCACCAGTCGCGCCGAGTTCACATGATGCGAGAGGGGGAACTGGGGGCGTCTTTCGCAAGAGCGGAGGCAGCCGGCGGGATTGCTGGGGGGACTGACTGCCGGCAGGACAGATTGCCAGCGCGCCGCAGGTGCCAAGCCACGGGGGCGAGAGGTCGCCCGCCGTGTTAAGCGGAGCCTGGTATACAGCTGGAAAACTGGAAGGCAACATGTGCTCTGGGAGAGGAAACAGAGATAACGCTGGGAATACGCCGCTGTTGGGTGTCCGGCAGGCTCATAGCACGAGTGCTAAAGGCTAACAGGCTGCTGTTTGGGAGATAAATGAAGAGCCAAACACTTTTCTTACGCATTCGTTCTCTCTCACCCCACCCCCCTGCATATTCCTGTCCCAGGAGAGGTTTTTTTTCTTCTGGCTGGTTTTAAAGCCGTGCATCCTGATGGAGCTGAGGGCAGGTGCTCCCACCTCACCTCCTGCCCGGGGAGACCTCAGTTCCCACCACTGTTTTTGGGTACCAGCCTCTTCTGAGATACAGGCTCCAGGCCCTCGGTGTTGTAGGGAAATACTTAAGAGTTGGCTGGCATGTAAGTATGGTTGCTAATCATTTCTGTGTGTTCCTGCGGCAGCACGGGATGCAAACCCCTTGTTTGAAGTTTGCAAAAGTAAAGAATGTGCTGCCTCTGATAGACCAGATTAAAGAAACATTGAAAACCTTGGAAAAAAAAATGTTTAACATAAGCAGCAGAAGGCAGAGCCTTCAGGGAATACTATTTCAGTGGCAGTTCGGTCTGAAACCTTGACCTTGTGCAGCCCTTATCTGGCTGGCTTCAGCAGGGCTCTCCCCGGTACTGGGGTCTGATTTTGGGGCTGCCCAAATTTTGGAGTCTTGACTTCTTCCTTGTGGCAGAGTCCCCTAGACTCTGTGAAATGCTATACCACCTTCTGCAGAAGCCGTGAGAGCATCTGACAGAAGGCAGAGGGGTTTGCTTTTGCTTGTTAGGATATTTTTTTCCCACTGTCAGTTGTTTCCCCCCCATGAAAAGTAAGACTGGTAAAAAAAAGAGTCAGAAATTACGCTTAGTTTGGTAGCTGATTAAAAATATTTAATCCCAGCAGTGTACATGGCTAGTCTTACTTCTACCATCATAGACTTATTATTGGCTCTGACAACCAGTGAAACTGACTTTTATGGTTCTAAGTGTATACTGAAGTCTTATTCAGTCCATTGGCAATGGTATATTCAGAATTGTTAATATCCTACAGCTAGAGAAGAAGACGCAGGGGTTACTCTGCAGTGGGTATGGAAGCACCTATTGGTTTACCATAGGAGCTCACACCAGTATTAGAGTGACAAACTCCAGTGGATGTTATATGAAGCAATAGTATAATCTTGGTTTTATCATTTAAACCACTGGCCTTGATCAACTGTGCATGGTTTCCCAAATCAACAATGCTCTGATTTATTGAGAAATTTAATAGGGGAAAATATGTGCTCTTTGTAAAGAAATGTTGCCAGATCCTGTTCCTGTTGAAAATAAGAAATCAGTGACTTGGATGACCAGAAAGAACAGGTTTGCTTTGTAGCAAGGGAGCAGATCTGACAGATTAGCTATGAAGTGACGATCTCCATGCCCGTGTGTGGATGTATGGAGTTGCCTCTTTCATCAGGAAATTCAGATCTTCAAATTACTAATGACCTAAACCCACAAAATCTTTCCTTATATTCTAATCGAGTCACTTTGAAATTTGTTTCCTATGGGGATTTTTAGGTGCCATTTTCAGGGCTGTAAAATGGAACCTGTGAACAGGATAGTTTTGTGTGCTGCTTTAGCAGAAGGAAGGACTCTCACCTTTATCTTTCCAGTAAGAGGCCTAAAATAATATTTCTTTCTGCTGTTGTAATTTTTTTTTTCCAATAAAATGCTTCTGGGTACACCTAGGTCTTGCCAAGATCAGAAACATCTCAGTAGCCTTGCTGAGACAATACAGGCTTTGTATAGCTATGGCTATGGCTGGGTTTTGGTGACACAGTAAACTCAACAGAGCAAAGCAACTTCTTAGTAACTGCAAAGCTGGCTACCTGATGTTTGAGGCATTTTTGTCCTCCCCAGTCTGTCATTTGCCATGATCACAAGCAAGGTTTCGTTTGAAAAGAAGGGAGAGGTTTTCAGTATTTCGTAAGAGTGTGTTTTATACCATATACTTAGAGGCTAGGTCATAAAGCTGAGACTAAATCAGCACAGGCGGGCTTATTTGGCACAAGATAGAAAGAAACTACAAATGCATGAGAATGTGCAACCAGGAATCATGAGACAACAGTAACTTTCAGCTGATTCCAAAGGTGGCTTAGCCAACCACTGACAACTGAAATGCTCTCTGTCCCGTTGACCAACGGGTGGGCCATTGGGAGGTTTACTCTGGAGAAGCACCACCCCAAGTGATGTAGCTCAGGATTTGCATTTGTGTTTTTGCATTTTGAGTACCCAATGGACATGCTTGAGTTCTGCCTTTGAAATAAACTGAAATACTGCCTCTGCATTTCTCGCTTTTATCAGAGCAACTTTGTAAGCTCCACCACAAACCACGGTGTCAGTTCAGCCTCAGCAAGACGAGTTCCCGGTAGCGTTAAAGATGATGTTAATTGTTGCACTGTCATAGACCCAGGATTCCTGACCAGGGTGTTCCTGCTGTGTGTGTACCTGCTCCGCAGGCGGAGGGGAAGGACTGTCACAGCTCAGTGGGGCTTTTGCGTGAAATACCTGGTGAGAGGCAAGAGATGGGTCAGACGCAGGGTGGAGGACCAGGAAATGGTGAGAGGGGTCAGCTGGGTACAGAGCAGCCACAGCCTGCCAGCAGCCCGGCTGCTGCTGTGCTATTCCTGCAGCAAGGGAGAGATTTTAGAAGGAATTTAGGAGAGATGAGCAAAGTTTCTCTGCAGTTGCCACCAGAGAGATAGTCCCAGGGAGGAATTACGAGGGAAAACAGAAAGGTACTTGGCGGGAAGCATAAAGTGGGTGTTCAAAAGCTGCAGAAGGCAGCCGTTAGCCGTTGGGCTCTGCCTGCCCCCCCAAGTACCACGTGTAAGCACACCTTGTATTTTATTTGTTAGAGAGTAGAAAGCTGGTCAGCAGAAGCACAAAAAGGCATACTCAAAACGTCAGACTATGAAAATGACCCTTGTATTAGTATTTGGAAGATGAAACAGCAGATGAGGGATGCAATTATGAAAGCAGAGACAAGGATGTCGCCATTACTGAGCTAATGCGAGGGTGAGACCCCCGAGAAGTGTTTTAGCTGTGAGGGCAGGTAGAATAGGCAATGTCATTGGACCTGTAAGCAGAAAGCATCAACAAACAAATCTTAGCTGTACCTTGAAAGCAAAGCTGCTCAAATAACAACTGTGCCCTGCCTGCAAACAGAGTGATAATTTTCCCTGCAGAAAGGAGAGAAAAGAGATGTTGGTTATCCCTTGAGAGTGGGGGTATTAGGGTCTCTGTTTTATCTATGTGGAGCTAGAAGTGATGGCTAGGCCTCCAGCAAACAGGCTTTCAGAAGACAACAGAAAAAGTGGGTGAGGGGCATCAGCCAGGCTGGATATTATGGAAGGCAAATGGAAGGAAATCAACAGTACAGGGAGAATTTGCGATTGAACATGGTAAAAAGACAAGGGTCAAAAGCAAAAGAGAAGTCATCAGGGTTGATGGAGTGGAAATCACAGAAAGGCTGAATGGTGGGAGGTTATGGGGGAAGCTAATGGATGGTGTTGGATGGGACCGCTTGAAGGTGAGTGCAGGGAAAATTCAGCAGCAGAGAGCAGTGCATGTCGAATAAATCGTCTTTTTTGATGAGTAAAAGAAAAGGATCAGGGCAGCAGAGGAAAGGAATGGGTGAGATGGACATAGCATGACAAGGGGATGATACAGGTCATTAGCATAAATCAGCAACAGTGAGAAGAGTAAAATGGAGAAACAAAACTGGAGGAGGAAGGTGGTGAGTATGGGTGAAGGGGAGCTGTCTGCAGGGATGGAAAGGGAAGTAAATGAGAGATCCTTGTAAAGAGGAGGAGGAGGGAGAATGGAGGGGGGGGAAATATCTCCTCACAAAGGACAGTCTGAACCCAGTTAAGGGAAATCTGAGACAGAGATGCTTCAGTAGGATTTGAAAGTCTTGCTGCTGAAGCAACAATGTTTTAGGACCTGGAGGGAGGGAAGTGTGAAGAGACTGTGGCTAGCAGATGTTTAAAGCTGGAGTGCGCGCTGGAGTGAGAAATACAGGGCGTGAGGACTGGGCAGGCAGCGTGCAGGGTGAGGCTGTGGGAGCTCTCAGGGTTGGAGAGGGAGAAAGAGCCAGAGCTGGGAAAAAAGGCACCAAAGGCAAGGAGGGAAGACAGAGTCAAACATGAACATGCATGCAGGAACATGCCCTCAAGGTGTTTTTACAACAAAAGAGCACGTTCAGCTCACCTTAATAAAATATTCACATTATTAACGTGACTTTAGGCCATGTCCACGTCATGTGCATGTGGAAAATTTCTGTTGGCTGTGGATGCTATAATTTCACCAGAGTTCATGCACTGGTACCCACATCCTACTGTGAGCACTACTCCTCACAGGGAATGTTTCACTGTCATTAGTATTCCCATTAAAGATAGGAGTAAGAAGGTGCCTGAAGCTCACAGGAGCATAGTCACAGGTAAAGCTGCGAATGGAGATAAGTTTCACAGGTAGGTATATTCAAACTTTTGGGATAGCAGTACGGTCTGTGGCTCTTGAAGACTGACTCTGTCCTGGCTTCTTGGTTTAATGAAGTGGGCAAGAGAAGACCCACCTTATCTGACTTGCTGAATGCAGACTTTCAATGGATGGGAAGCTGGAGGTGCCTCAGGTTGGATCACAGAGATCTTAACATGCCTGTTGTTGCTGCCATGTGTGGTGTCTTACTCAGTGTTTACAAAGTAAACAGGGTGAGGAGATGATGCTGACAAGGTTGTCTGCTCACCCTGAGCACCCAGGCCCGGGGTGTCTGCAGACATACCCAGCGGTGCTGTACAATCCCAGAACCCAGGAACAAGCTTTGTCCTGGGCACCATCCAAACAGGCCATGGTTGTCATGCAAGGAAGAAAAACAAACTAATTTATTTTCATAGAAGTTAATTGTATTGAGCAATAATAAACAAAAAGGCTTCTACGTGCTTCTTCCACATAGTGAAGTCCCAAGTCTCGTCTTACCTGTGTGACTCACTGGTCAGGCTGTTTGTGTGCAGGATAAATCTTCCCAAGGGCCACAGTGATGGCAAGGGGTGTCTGGTAAGCCAGGAGGGTGCTCTGTCTCCCATGGTGTGCAAGCAGTGGGACCTGGTCCCAGATGGGCAGTGACTCCTGAACCACATCTGTGGCTTCTGTTCCTCACTGCCTTGTAACGTGGCAGCCTGCAGTCCCTGCAGCCCTTCCTGATGTTGGAAAGTCTTTTCTTTACCTGTGGTTTACCACAGGTGTTTGCAGGTCCTCATTTGAGGTGCTGAGAAGATCAGAGACCATGTCTTCCCATGTTCAATTTTTATTTCTCATGAAATTCCTGGTTTTCTGCAGGTATTCGTTTGCAAACTCACATTCCTGGTAAGCAGCAAGACAGGCTGACAATTTTAGTTTTTACCGTCTGCTGACCTTGGGAGTCTAAGTAAGAAAATTCCTGTCGAAATTCCTGTGCAAATTCTTGTCCATTCCCATGGCCACCTGCCTCAGGAAAGTTTATCAGCTCACTGGTTGATATATGGGGCACTGTATAAAACCTACAGCTCCGAGGGGTGTGGAATTAACTGCCAGGAACCCTGAGTGAGTGCAGTGCGATATTGCTGAACCGGAGCTGCTGGTGGCCTTGCCTTGGATCTTGGCTTTCTCATCAGAAATGAAAGAAGCCCAGGGCAAATGGCTCACAGAGCAGTTCAGGACTTTTTCACCTCTAGCTCCAGCATTAGCTGGGGGCTTTTTGACTCCTGTCATCTCCCAAAAATTAGGCTTGTGGTTGTGTGCCAGCGGGAAGAGAGGGACCGGTAAAATGCAGCAGGGATTTGAGAGAGGTGTGTTACCCGTCACCCTGCTAGCCCCTGAGCTGTAAGGCTGCTGTGAGCAGGCTCTTGGCACTGTTGTTGTGTCCATCCCATCGGTAAAGCAACACAGAGGAGGGCTGAGCCTGTTCGACCAGCCTCAGCCTGTGGCTTTCCTGAGGAGGCTGAAATCTGAGCCAGATCTTGGCATTTCCATCTGTAGATCACTGAGCTATAGAAAAGAAAAAAAAAAAAAAAAAAAGAGAGAGAAAGGAAAGAAGGAAAAAGATATTGTTTATGTTTGTGTGTTTATAGAAATATATAAACATTTATAATTTTTATTTTATATATGTCTATGTTATTGCACTCCTTGTGCAAGTAACAGCCTTTCTTCTACGCGGGTATCAGTGACCACTGACTTCTGTGAAGCCAGTAAAAATGCTCTGTACCTCTACAAGAGCAGAGAACAAGGTTTTGGTAATTTTAACTTTGCAGCTGTTTGAGGAATACCTTGCTGCTTCTAAACAGACGTAGCCTTCTCTGTTGATATCTTTGTGTCCACACAAACCAGTCTCAGTGCTGGATTATTCATTCCCAAAGCACGGGCAGTCAGCTGTCAGTGTTCAGTTACCATCTTTGCCCTTGGTTTTGGGAGCTGATCTTGATGGGATCGTTTTCCCTCTGAGCCATAGTTTCCCCACCAGTAGATAGGGAAAAACATACTCTTTTCCTTTCATCTTGTGAAACAGCATAAAGGCACTCTTGAGGAGTGCCACAGGAGACAGGCTGTTAAAGAATATCCTGTGTATATACAAGAGGTGATAGGGATGCACCTGCTTCTAGCATGGAGCATCTCTCCCTCTTTAATTTTTTTTCCAATAGACACAACAATTTTTTTTTTCTAAATAAAGAGGTTGTGTAAAAAATAGAGGGTCTCCAAAGAAAATGAAAGCAAAACTGCTGATGGTGCAATTGGCCAGTGCAATAAACTTAGTTTTGTGAAAAATGTCAGGTATATGTAGGCCTAGAAGGTTAGATTTGCAATAAAGCTTAACACTGGTAGTAGTGGAAATCAGTTAAAGACCACAGCTCTCTGTGAATGCTGTGGGTACCCAAGGCACAGGCTGAACAGGGCAGTTGTAAGCCGGGGTGTAATTTTATAGTATCTTTGGACACACCTTTGTGTTTTTAGTATGTAGGCAACTGAATGTTCTTTTTTTCTTGTACTCCAAAGTAATCAGAGAGGACCCTGCTGCAGTCTGGGAGCTATAATTGTGCTATCACAGAGTGGATATGAGCCTATCTGTCCTCATGTGTGCAGTCATGCCCTGGGGTGTTCACCCACAAATGGGTTGGACAGACCCTTTCCAGAGCTAAGGCTGGTGCAAAGAGGATTAGATAAGCTTCCTAGTCATTGTACAAGTTTCTTTCTGAGTTCTGTGTTCAAAGCAAAACTCAACCAAAACCACAGGATCGAAATTTCTTGGTGGCCGGACTCCATCCAACCATCCATGTGGTGTGACTTACTGCTTCCCCATCCTACCGCATCCGCCTTCACCTCCCGGCTCCCACGCTCTCCGCTTGCTCTGCCTGTGTCCACCAGTGAGTCTCAGGCCGTGGCCAGGGATCCTGTAATGGGATGCATGTGTGCAAGGATGCAAAGCGAGGAGTTGCTGAGCAATGTGTCTGTGGAGCACCAGGGCATACACCAGCCAGTTCGGAGCACTGCACAGCTGGATGCAGAGATGCTGGTACCATGGAAAAGCAGAAGGTGGTGCGTCGGGAGCTGGGAGTGACATGCAAAGGGAAAGAACCAGGCTTTCATTTTCACTGTGTTTCTACCTTCTTCAGATCTGGGGTTCCAGCCACAATGCCAAAAGGCAGGAGTGGCTTAGCGTCCGCCTTACCTCTGACAAGGGGACACTGCCTCTGTGGTTCCTAAAAATGGCACTATAACATGAACCATGTGAGTTGAGCACTGTTTTATTGCTCCTTCTATAGATCCAAACCATTTCTATCATGTTTCCTCTTCATCTAATCTTATCTGTTTCATGGTGCAATCCTCACTGTGCTTCCCTATTTCCAAGTCAAAGCACAATCTTTCTGAAAAAAAACCCAAAGCTTGAACATTTGAAACGTGGCCTATTTCAAACAAAGAATAGCAGTTGGTTGCTAACTCATTGGTTTGTTAATCCTTACCTGGAAAGTAACTGATGCCAAAATCATTGCGTTCTTAAAGCTCTTGCAAATGTCAGTCACTGCTGAATAAACGTTTCTTCTGAGTTCACGCATACTATTGCATGGATACGTGCAATAGGGTGTAGAACAAGCCAGGCAAGAAGCAAAAAGTATACAAATGACTGGTTTTGCAGGAAAGGCCCCAGTATAAAGCTTAGGAAACCTGGGTTCATGTCCCTGCCTTGCCACAGAAAACGGCATGGACGAGTTAACAACTGTATGGTTAAGTGGGTTGTTTCTGGTTGCTGTGGATATATCTGATCTGTGGTTACTGGTCTCTGCCGGTATAGTTGAACCTCCTGTCGGGTTGTGAGGTCTTGCAGCAGCATCTGCAATGGCACATCTTTGGGGATTTATGGTAAATTGCAGGGTGGTCTTGGTGTCTGTGTGTTTGGTTTACCCTCCCTTTTGATAGGGTTGGGCTGTTGTGCTGGAAGAGCTCTGGGGAGGGGTAAGGGAAGGTGCCGGTGGGCTGGACACCTAACATGAACTTCTGCCAGCCCCTAGGCTCCCTCCCCTTCCTACAGAGTCCTCAGCAGCCCCACAACCTTGGGGCAAGGGGGTCTTTGGGAAGCGCTGCTGGTGCTACCTTGGTCTTTGTAACCACCACTGGCGCTGGCTATGGAGGGAGGGTGGGAGCTGCCAGAGGGATGAATTTTGTGCTCCATCTGTGAGAGGTGCTTGATGTGAAACCCCAGGGCGGGGGGAGAGCTGGGAATCCCCAAGGGGCTGGGTTTCTTGGTTTCTGCTTCGGATCACTGCTTTTGGAAAAGCAGTCTGAAATGCACCGCTAAAGGGCCTGTAGCTTAGTGTTAGATATAACTGACGTAGCCCACTCTGGGGAAAAAAACTGTGCGTACAATATAACCTGCAGAGGTCTAGGACTGTTGTCAACTGCTCCAAGTACATGAAACTTTGCATCCAGAAGTCCCCACTGTACAAGCAGAGATGAAAGGAAGAAGGCAGAGCAGCTCCGGTTATTAAGGGGTGCCTTGCATTTTCTAGCAGGAGATGATTTTCATTTGCTTCTAATTTTGCAAAGCTTTAAGTCCTTGGATTGAAATATTGCAGGGCAAAATGTCCATCTGAGGCATGTGAATTGTTCTGCATTGGCCTGCACAGAGGCCTGAGGGTCACTTAACCTAAACTGTTTAGACCATTCCTGAAAATCAAAGTTTGAGAATTTGCTTTTTTCAAGTTTTTGCAATGTCCTCCTAGAGCAGTGACTTGGCCTTTAGCAGGGAAGTGGAGATTGCACAGAGGTACCCAGGTTTGAGCAGGATATAAACCTTCGAAAAGCACAGTTTCTATGTGTTTAGTGGTGACACAAGCTTCCAACGTCCAAGTCCCAGAAACCACAGTTCACACTGCATATCTCCAGTCTGAGCAAGAGTTTAATTGCAGGGCTGGTATAAAGCTGCTTGGCTCTCTGCCCCTGGGTTTTAGAGCAGGCTATAGGGCATCTGAAGGTAAAGAAAGCAAAGGAACAGGTACTGGGGCTTGGTGTTGAAAAGGGCAAGCTGGATCCAGGAGCAAGGGAAGATAAGAGGGACAAGGATGTGGGAGAGGGAAGACAACTCTGTCTGAAAAAGCTGTTGGGGACTCAGAAGGCTGATGGAAAGAGGGATTTGAGGGGATCCCTCAAATGAAAGGGAATGAGAGCTGGTGGCTGGGCAGGGAGATGGAAGCAAGGTCTGACATGGGGGGGTTACAAATGGAGCCAGCCAGGCAGGAGAATTGGGGGTGATAGATAATGACTGGAGGGAGGTGATGGTGTAAGCCTGATTCTGGATAAAGGTGGAAAGGGGGAGATGGGGTGGGTTATCCAAGCAGCCTGAATGTAACCCAAGCCAGAGTACTTGGGAATGTGAATCCAGGGCTTTTCCCAGCAGCACCTTTCCCCTCAAGAGGCTGGAAGGAACCCCCTGCTCCTGGCTCTTCCCTTTCCTCCTGCTGCTCCCAGCAAATGCTGGGCCAGGCTGTTGCCCTGCCTCTCTGATTTGATCAGTTCCTTCATGGAGCAGAAGCCTGTGTGGTAAATCTCATGTGCCTGCCCCTCCAAGTGACACATAGGTCAGTAGGATGCCACATGATGGAATTTGGGTCTGGATTTCAGTTTGCATCCAAAAAAAACCCCCCATATGTAAAAGCTTAGGAAACAGTGCACAGGCTCGGAAAAAATATGAAGTGTGTAATTCAGATAATGCCAGATACATAGTCTGCACAATCCTAATTTGCCTTCTGGTGTATATTATTATATTATGATACTGTTTTGTGGACACATTCAGTACTTTGGGGTTTATTTTCTAAGATCCTTTCCTTATACCATGACTGAAAAGGAGGCAATTTACTTTATTTATTTTCTTCTGCTGCTCAGGAAACAAGTGGTTCATGCTCTTGCACTTTTTTGCCCTGAAGAGAGATTTACTGTTCTTTGGGTTTTTAATGGTGTTCATCTATAGCATTTAAGTTCTTGACAAGCAATAAGGAGATAATCTGCACAAGAAGCATTTAATATTTATTTACTAAAATACCAGGGATGCAGCATGTAAGTTCAGAAGTTTAACATAGACTTGAGTGCACAATTTAGGATTTCAGGGTCAGGCACAAGTGATCTTTTTTGGTTGAAGGTCATCTTCACTGAAAGATGTGCTCCAGCTATAGATTTATGTCAAGCTTAGCAGGCTATTTTGGGTGAGCAGAAGTAAACATATTCAAATAAGTTGAAGTGTTATCTACACGTTGTCCAATTAATGAAATCACATTTTTTCTGCTTCAGAGTGACATTTGATTTAAAAATTTGACCGAATTTAACGGTAACAATGGGGTTGAGAATCCAGAATGGAAATGTTTGGTTTGGGGCAAAATAAATTGCCTCCTTTTTTTTTTTTTCTTTTCCTGTTGCACTTCAGCTAGCGGAATGAGTCAGTCACATTGCTTGCCTTATGACCCTATTTTCCAGAAAACTTAATTTTGCTTTAGATCCACATTTTCAACGTGCATTTCCCAGTGAGATGGCTTGCAGCTGTAAGTGCTCTTTGCTTCTGCAAGCAAATGCAGATCAGAAAATGTTCCCACCCCAAAATAAGGAACATACAGTTGGCAACCCTCTGTACAAAGCTTGGTGTAAATGACTTGGTCAGTGTGATACACAGGATCCATGCCCAAGGCAAGGGCAGAAAGCAGTAGTCAAGAGCCTGTTTATCTGCCTTAGCTACGAGTTCCTCTTTCTCACAGTACATCAGGCGCCCTGTTCCCTCCGATGTCTTTGAGAGAGTGGTGAGGACACCAGCCATCATCAGTGCCCAAATGCAGCTTCTCTGCTGGAGCAGGGCCACCCTCTGTACCACACGGTGAGCGAAGGAGACCACTGCCTTCCATGAAGGTCCAGAGCAGAGTGGGATCCACATTGCAGCCCCCAGCTTCCAAATATTGGGTGATCCAGGGAACCTCAGATCCTTCTCAGGGGGAAGCCAGATTTTGCAGCCCTTGATTTCCTGTGCACAGATCTGCAGCATTCTTGCAGACTCAGGCTGACACCTTCACCCAGTGAAGCACAGGGTGGAGGGTCCCCAGGGAAAGAACCACAATGCTTCAGTCCCCTCTGGATTGGAAAGCCTATGTCAGGGTGTGTGCCCAGGGTGCAAGTGGCTGGGACGGTGTGGCATCAACCCCCCACTGCTGCGTGGCTGGGGAGCTGCGTGGCTGGGAGGGGAAACCACAAGAAGAGGCACCCACACCACCAACGGCTGAGTAGGTTTCGAGCTGAGAAAGGGGAGTCCTGGATGTTGTGCCTGTGCCATGGCCTGTTTCTGTGTTTTCTCCACACCCCTGCACATCCATTGGATAAAAGAGGTGGGAACAAATACCAGGTTCTCATGGACAGGTGTCACCCATGCTCTGAACCGTGCTTTTAAGGTCTGATTTCATGATGGTTGTGGACGTAATGGTCTCACACGTGTCCCCACTGACAGGCTGGAGAGCCCAGCCCAGCAGAGCAGGTGACCAGCCTCTTGCACGGCTGGTCTGTTTCACTGACAGCTGAAAAAACAGCCTGTGGAAACATAACTGAGACTGGTGTCCTTAGCATGATAAGAAAAGATAGGAGGATAAAGAAGGAAGAGATTATGGAAGACAGGTAGTGAGGAGAGTGCTGAGGACTGGGATATTGCCCTTGCTAGATCTCCTGGCATTGACATTTCCTCACTTTGGGAATACGTCCAGCACTGCTCTGACCACCACATCACACCTCTTCTAGAGATCTGTTTAATAAAAGTGGTTTGTAATGGCAGGAGTCTGATGTAGCAATCCACCCTGTACTGCCAGGGTGTTTGGCTCTCCTCTTCCTGGTGGAGGATAATTGGAAGTGGTAGTTACCTGACATTAAGCTGTTTTCAGGTGAGGAACAGGAGTTTGGTAGGAGACTGAGATGAGGTAACTGTGGACTTGGAGCAGCCCAACGCAAGAGTGCTGTCTCTCAGCTTTGCACTTTGCCTTCAGACAGGCTAAGTCTGAGGCACAGCCATGCAAAGGCGCTGCCTCCCCTCCATCCCAGAGCCATCTGAAAAGCCTCTGTGACTGGAATGGTGCAGGATCAGAGCCTGAATGCATTAAACATACCAGCCAGCACAAATTGGCAAAGATTTAGGTTTTTTAATGCACTGTTCTGAAGCAGAAGTGGATGAATGAAAGATGCTCATTGCATTGGGTACCACAGACACTAGAGGGAAAAGCAGCTCCCAGTCAACCAGCTTGAAATCCAGTCGGAAACAAAGCATGCAGAGGAGCCTCCCTCATGTGTTTTTGCAAAGCACTGAAGATAAGGATGAAACCTCCTGTCCTGAGTGGGCTGAAACACAGCAGGTCATACTGCAGCCTTCATTAAGCAAGCTCAAGTCGTGAAGATGCTTATGAAAACTAGTGGGTGGATGATTCACAAACAGAGAAAAGAACCGAAAAAAAACCCCAAAACCAGAGGAGTTTGCATCCCTCTGATAGGCAACACAGCATTTAAATTCTTCTCCTAACCCAGCATGGTAACAGTATGTTCTCTTTCACACACCTGCGCCCAAGCTCATCAGCTCTTTCTCTGTTCTTCTGCACGGTCACCAGCTTTGAGGAGGACCTGCAATGCATGACGATAGCTTTATAACTCATGATGGTAACTTTTCAGAAAGTGCAGGACTGATGATATAATTTCATGTCTGCCCATTCTTCTGTTCATTTAATGAGATGATCATAGAGAATACAGGCCGCTCTCTTGTCATCTTCAAAGCTTTGGTCAGGTCTGCAGTGCAAGCTTTGACTGACCCAGCAGTGTTGGTCATAAATCATATTTAATTCCTTCTTCCCCGTGTGCTTCCCCCCTGCTTTCCCACACCAACAGAAGTGGGGGTCGTACCCAACCACTTTACCAGGAAAAGCTCCTCATCTGCTGACCAGATTTTGCCCATATGGGCTGTATGTACAGTGTGCTGGTACTACATAAAGGGAAAACACAGCCTGAATTTTGTGTGAGCTGCAGCTGCTTGTGATAGTGACCATCCAGTAGCAACCCACAGCCTGTCTAATGGTAGCAAGGAGAGCCTGTGTCTGCTCTGGTTATGCCTAATTGCTTGAAAGTGGTGAAAATCGGTACATGGTTTTCTGGCTTTCCAAGCTGAATTGGTGAATCCCCTTGGAAATAACATGTATTATTATTGTTGCATGCTTTAGCAGGGTTTTGTCCTTTGCATTTTCTCTCTGTTGTTTTCAGGCTTTGATTTATTATTCCTTCCCTCCCTCTGTTTTGGTTACTCTGTGTCTTAGTGCTTAGAGATTTTCTACCCATATATTGAAAGTTTTTAATGAAGAATTTCAGCAACACTCAGAGTTACCAGTAAAAGCCCTCTGCAGATTTTGACAGAAGAGGGAGTTATATGAAATTACTTCTAATCTCTTTATCCTTGTCACACCACTCTGCTATGCAGTAATACACCAAAGAATTTCCAGAGAGCAAAGGCTGGCAACTTACAATACCTACTGACTTGGTTGAAAAAATAAATAAAGAAAGAACAGGGAGGTGAATTCAATCTGCTGCTGTGTTAGCTGGGGGACAGCAGAGAGAGAAGGTTGGAAAAAGCAAATACTTTCTCAGGTTTTGTTTGTTTGGTTGGTTTTGTTCGGTTGTTTGTTTATTTTTCAATAAAAACTTGAGGCAAAGCAAGCTATTTCCCTCAAAAGTTTAGATCCTGTTCTGAAAGTTAACAAAACGAGGCATTTTGGTTGACTATATCATGGCAGCTATCAATGGCACATTGTTAATCCCTGTTAGAGTGGCAAAGCTGCAAAACAAATAACAGTATGTCCTTGAGTGCACCAGTTCTGGGCCTGACAGGTTTTCATTTTTCACCCTGTTGCATAATGCTGGCACGCACAAGTGACACGTAGCGTACGAAACTTTCTGGGCAGGGCTTGGTCCTGCCTCCATTCAAGTCAAGGGCAATACTCTTCCAGTTCTCAAAGGAGGCAAGGTCATGGCGTGTGCACTGGAGCCCACTGGCTGGGAAGCCCAGGCAGCAGTATTTCAGAGCAGGTCAGCTGTCTCCCATGCCGGTCTAATCCAACCTGCACTTGTGCAAGGACTTACCTTTTGAAATCCCATGGCAACTAATGGCTATCACCACTTGCCTGCTCTTGTCTCAGATTTATTTCCTTAAAAGAATTAAAAAAAAAAGAAAAGAAAAGAAAAGAAAAAAATAAAAACCCAGCTATTATTTCCTCCTGAGACAAAACCACACACAGAAAACAATATATTGATTTTCTTGCACTCTGTGTTTGTCAGCCTCAGCCAAGCATTGTGTGTAGGTGTTATGTGATTTAAAAAAAAGAAATTAAGATGAAATGTGGGTGGGACTGAAAATGCAGTTGCTATTATTCATCTATTTATGCCATCACACACGTGTGATCGGTCTGTGATCTTGTGCAGCAGCCTAGGAACCTATCTACTGCTTGAATCATCCTTCTGTAAAAGAGCCAGGAGATGTGTTATTTAATCCTTCTACTAGATCAGCAAGATCTGTGTATATGAAATCTGTATTTCATACTTACAGCCAGCATCAGCCCCCACGAGTGATGAAACATCAGCCTAGAAATCCATACATATACCTTTTTTTTTCCTTACAATATCCAAGCTAACCAGGATTCCAGGTGGGGAAAAAAAGATTATGTAAACCACACACTTACCAAATAGTGAAGATTTTGTAAAAATAAAAATATTTGTAAGCTTGGGTCAAGTTTGCAAAACAATCTTTTCTGGTAAAAATGAAAATTCGAAGAAAAATATTTCTGCTTTTCAGTTTGGAGTGCCTGATGTGGAAATCATAGGGAATTTTAAAGCAGCACTACAAAAAAAACCAAGAAAACAAACCACAAATGGAACTTTTTTAAAATTATTATTTTGTTGAGGAAAGGAGGAAAAGGAATCTTTGTTGTTTCCAGGGTCAGCTTGTGATAGAAGGAAAAAGGGTTGTTTACACAACTCTACTTTTGATACTTTCACCTTCCCAGAAGGCGTAAAGTTGTGGTACTGGCACTTGATGGCCAAGCCGCCCTCAGCTGGTTTGAGTAAGGAGTTTTCACCTGGGAGTTCAGCCCTCAGTGCTCTTTCAGTTCTGTAGAAGTTTACCTGTGACATATGCAGACCATCCAAAAATATTAGGTATAGATCCCTTATCGCGCTTTTGCAGGCTCAACCACATTCCTGCTTCCAGAGAGAGCAGTTCTTCTAGCTGCAGGCAGCACAAACTTGTTGCAGCGCTAATTATTCGATCATCTGCCTCGATATTTCCAGATGGAAAAGATTTCATTGTTTTGCCTGTTAAAGAAGGGGGTTGGTTTTCTATCTCCGCTCCCCACTGGCTACATCTCTGCTAGGAAATGAAACGTGCCCAGAATCGCTCCTTGGCAGGGGGGCTGATGCTGTCTTGCCCCCCAAAACCCAATGGCTGCACCCATGCTGAGGGCTAGGAATAACCCAGAGCTCATCCTAACCCCCAGCTTGAGCCTGGGAGAGCAGTGTCTGCCTTCTGATTTAGGCAACAGATATTTAAATGACACAAGCCCAAAAGTGTGGTAGGGGGCTGTTCTAGCACTCAGAGAGTGCAGCTGGTTTCCAGCGCCCAAGAAGGCTCTCTGGTGTGATTTAACTGAATTTACTTCTGTCAAGGTAGTTCTTACATCTCCCCCTTCCTTATTAGCTTTGATTGGCACAACAACCTTCTTTCAGAGGTTCCAAAATCAGGTGTATACTTATTATGTCCCCAAGCAAAGTATTTACATTCAAATAAAAGTATAATTAGCGCTACCAGCATTAGCAAGTGTTCTCGAATGAGGCCGGTAGGGGAGACCGAGCCATCAAAATAAAGCTCTGGGATCTGTGGGATGTCTGCCCAGGAAGAAGCAGTAAAACAAGGGGAAATGATAGGTAGCAGCAGATGCTGATGGACTGGGCTGATGGGCTGATGGGCTGCTGCCGAAGCAAACAGCCTTGCTGGGAATGAAGTCAAGAATTTCTGAGCAAGCATAAGACAAGAGTGTGTTTTCAGAGGGGGAGGAGGAGGAGGAGTCTGGAGGCTCTGATGGGCTATTTTTGGTGGGTTTTTTGGCAGGGAGAAAACATTTCCTCAGCACAAATATGTTGTGGGTCTAAGCTCCATTTTCCCTAATCTATCACACACAGAATCACAGAATATCAGGCATTGGAAGGGACCTTGAAAGATCATCTAGTCCAATCCCCCTGCCGATCCTAGTGATAGATTCTAGTGATGCTATTGCTAGCAGTTCCTTATCAGTGGAAGAAAATAGTTGACTTCTGAATCCCATGGAAACACAAAAGAGGCTAATTCTTTATAACCAAGACTCCCTGGAAGGACAGGGTGGAAAGTCATTGAAAGCCACTGGTTTCCCAGCTGGTCAATACAACTGGAACTGGATTTGGCTGCTTTCTCAGTTTAGCAGCAGACAGTCAAAGCCTCTGATGAGAGTTTGGAGGTACTCAGACAGCTTTTGGTGCTATTTGTAGATACCTGTACCCCCAATGGGTTATGGTAATAAACCTATAGAATACTAGAAAATACATTTCCTTTACAAGAAGAATACTGTAGGTCAAACAATTTTAATTATACCTGGTTTTGCCTTCTGTGTGTAGAACAAAGTCTTCCCCTGTTACAAGGCAATATTGAACTCAGGGGTGACACTTTTTTTCCACAAAACATACCTGGTTTAACTGTTATCTGAGACTTTTGTTGCACAGATTAATTTTGTTATCCACCTCTTTCACCCGCACGCACTAGGGTAGCATTTTGAAGACTTAACAGCAACAACTTTGTTTCTCAGTTATGTCTAGTTTAACTAATATCTAATCCTCTTAGTTTTTATACCTTCACAAACAGGGATTTGTTTGGCTAAAAACTTTTAATTAGCCCAATCACATGGAGTAGGTATTTAACAACCCCAAGGCAAAACCGTTTCAGACATCAGAGGTGTCTCACCACCAGATTGGGAGAGCTAATTCTGAAAGTCCTGTCCTGTTCTGCAAGCTGCAGAACTTGAATAACAGGGTTGGTGAACGGCTGGCACCCAGTTTTTCTGCATAAGTGGGCAGCATTCTTTAATGGTAACTTGCCGGCTCCAAATGTGGTTTTGTGATCCCTCAATAGCCCCCATTCTCTGCTCTCCCTCCAAGGCAGCCCCTCGGTTTGTCCCTCGGTTTGTGGTTGCACAAGTCGGTCCAGCCCCGAAGAGAGCTGAGGATCTTCTCACAGTTTTGGTAGGACTGCTGAAGACCTGGCAGGTCACCGGAACAAATAAATAAGCTAGCAGATGGAGCAAGGATTGAACCTGCTGAACTTTTTGATCTCAGTAATTTGAATCCAGAGGAAAAGCTGCTGGAGCAGCATAGGGGTCCTAACCCAGGAAGCACGGGGTCACTGCTGTGGGGCAGGCGAGCCTGGGGAGGGAACTGATGCCCATGGGACCTGTGCTCCCACAGAGTGTGAAATCAGATGAGGGCAGGAGTGGCTAACACAAAGCGGGTGAAAAAGCAGGAGGGAACACTTGTATAATACACTAAACGTGTAATTATTAACTTGCAACTAGTTCTGCAGCAGGACCAGGGCCATGGCTGTGCAAAGCCATGGGTGAGCACACATAAGAGATTTGCCTGTCTAGGCTGTTTCTCCAGCAGTATCTCTCCCAGCAGGGATCCTGTGGAGCTATGTGAAGCATTTAGCGCTGCCCCTCAGGCAGGTCTCTGGGGGAAACAAGAGTAATATTGTGATCAGCTGGGACTGGAAGGGAGGGCTACAAGTGGTGGCTAGCAGGGTCATTGCTTCCTTGCACTTTTCCAGCTGTAAAGTCTTCCTCTGCTGTATCTGTCACCACAGAGAGTTCAAAACGCCAGTGCCAGTAAGAGCCACACTGTGCAGAAAATCACAGAATGGTTTGTCTTGGAAGGGACCTTTAAAGGTCGTCTAGTCCCATCCCCTTACTATGAACATGGATATCTTCAAGTAGATCAGGTTGCTCAAGGAACAAGGCATTCCTGTCCCCCCCTTCCCCCCCCCCCAGTGAGGGTGCTGCCATGGAGATATTTTTGGCCTCTATTCTCATCTTAAACTTGCTTTGTAAAACCCCAAAATGTAATTGAAATAAATAAATAAATAAATGACTGAAAAATAATATCAGCACCTTCTCTTTGAAGTTGCAGAGAGATGAGTCCACTTTCAGCCCTGACTTTGCATTGTACTCAGAGCTTGAGAAGGCATCAGCTTTAACTGATTGCCAATTAACCTGAGGTATTTGATACATTTGTCCCCACATTCTGTACCTACTGGTTCCTGGCTCCAGCTGCTTCTCTTTAGAATGCTAGTGCTGACTTTCAAAGCCTGGATGCCCAGCCCCAGCAGGGGAGCTGATGCCTGGAAGATCTGCCTGGTGAGTAGTGCAACAATGTGCTCTTGGGAGGGCATGGCGCACGCAGACCTGCAAGGAATATAGCTGGCCAATCTGTTTCATACCGGTGTGGTTACGATGAGTTTCTCCTGCTGTAACTCACTTAAAATGCCCTCCCATTCCAGTGTCAGCGGAAAACCAGGTAGCCACGTGGTTCATGTGAAAATGCAGGGTACCCGCTGTAAATGTATTTGGTCATGTTCTAGTTAGCTCTAAAAATCAGGTTTTTAAAGCCAATCATACTGATAAATGAATACAAGATCAGTTGAAAGTGTGTTGCCTGAACAAGACCTGCATGATCAGGCAGGATTTCCATTACAGACCACTTACTGAGAGAAGTTAAAATAGCTAAACCATGAATTATTACAAGTTGTTCCTTAGGAAGCATGGTTTTTTGAAAAATTCTGCTGTCTGAGCTCATCCTGAGCTTTCAGAGGGCAACTGGAAAGCTCACCAAGTCCAGCCCTAATGAAAAAATCTGGCAGAATGGTGTGATGGAAGGGAGACGTGATGCCAGGTAGTATAATTAAAAGCTACTGAGTGCACCTAAGTAATGAGAGGATCTTAGCTTGAATAGCCTATGTTTAGTACATTGAGTAAAGCAAAATCCTTGCTACTTCACTGAGTAGCAAGATAGCAGTGATTGTGGGAATTCAGTGGGATCTTTGGCCCACACCGAGCTTTGGATGCGTTCCACTCAGTACGTTCGGTCCCCATCCAGTGAGCGCGGGGGGAAGTTTTGCAGCGAGGATGTGTGGGGAAGTCTGGACAACAAGAACATTTTAGTAAATTCCCTAATCCTTTGGAAGCGAGCAGCCAAAATATTCACGTGATGTACAGTTTCTGGGTGAGTAGGCTCAGGATCGGAGACCACTGTGGGGGATCTCTCTGATTCAGGCCTCTAAAATCCCGGGTGGTGCAGAGAGGCTGGCTGCGGGTGAGCTGCTTGCCGTCTCTCAGCTCCTAAACGAAGCTGTAGAAGCCATTTTCAGAACAAAAGGAAATGCTTCCTCATGCGGCAAATACCAGATCTGTGAAACCCTTTGCCAAAGGGTGTGATAACTGCAGAAGTTTTTGTGGGCATTCAAGGGAAGGCTGAGCAAGTACTTGGAAGAGAGTTCCACCACTGGGCAAACTACATCAGGTGCAGGGAGTGCTCTGAGCTGGAAGTAGCTGGAAGAGGGCTTGCAGGAAAGGTCACATGTCCTGCCCTAGCCCCTCTTAGGGACGGTCAGTTTGGGGTCACTGCTACAGACAGGTTACTGTGTTAGAGGGGTCCCGAAAATCTGAGGTAATAACACTGTTCTCAATGTTTCTTATTTGGATGGTGACCAAATTTTGTGTTGATTTTTCTGATGTGCAGAGGAATTCAAGGTGCTCTGTCTTCCCATCCATGCCTGAGCTGTAGGGGAGAGCATTGCAGGGAGCTGTAGGGCAGTAGGTCTCCCTCAGCTACACCATGGCTATTGGGTACCAGAGGCAGAGGAATACAGTAGGGATCAGTGGCAGGAGTATTTGCATGATGATGTATATTGGCTGGGAGTCCTGCAAGAGGCAGGCTAAGCTCTCTGGTGCCACGCTACCCACATGTGCTGTAGAGCTCCTAGTTATTTACTCTAGGAAGGTTGGGTTATTTAACCCTGTTAAACTGGCCTGACAAGATTGACTTAGCTCAGAGCACCTTCTCCTCTGTGTCTCATAACCCCCTCTGTCCCTTTTTCTGTGTGTGGGAAGACTCAGAATTGAGCTCTGTGCTTTCTTCTACGAAAATGAAACTTTTTGCAAGGTTTCTGGATTCACAAATGACCCCAAGTTCTTCCTTTATCCTCTAAATAAGTAAAACACTGATCACAGCAATACAGCAAAACTTGGATTGCCCTTGTGCTTGAGATAACGTTGGACTCAGTCGTTTAACTTGCTTCTCTTCAGACCACCAGAAAAAATGCATTATTTCCCCCCTCTTTCACGCTGCAGCAATGATGAGCACTTTGTTAAAGCATACTACGTCAGTGCAATTGCATTGCCTTCAAGTCTGAAGCTGTGAGGAGAGGAGACTGACCAGCTGATTCTGGCCCACGTGTTTTGTAGGTTTATAATCTGAGTACCAATGTGGTGCAGTACAAGCAATACACATTATGGAATCAGAGAAGCATAAGAATTGTCATGTGTGCATAAATACACATTCTCGTGAGATGTGAGTTTCCTTTCTTTGGCTGCAGGGAATTAGGGTATATTTTCATATGGACTTTATTCTGAAATCTCTACTGCCTGGGGTACAGGTTTTTATTAAAAGTTTCATAAAGTGTCTGAATTTTTTAAGTTGTGTTAACTGCTATGGCATTTTTAGGTTTTGCCTGAGAGAGGATAAAGTAACCTACTCCTGATAGTAGTCACGTTGCTTAAAGCTCTGCTGTAAAGCCCTCAGATGATAATCATGGTATAAGAACATATGTGAAATAGTATAGCTACCTTGACTGTAGCAGAACTATGCTAATATGCTATAATGAGGAATGCAGACTCATTAGATTAAAAGAAGTTGTCTCAAATCATAATCTGATATCCCAGACAACTTGGTGGATTCTGACTGAAATGTTTTGCATGACTGAGCACTGTATCATTTTTCTTTAGATGAGAAATGTGGACATTTAAGTTGGATATTTCTTCTGCATCTTAGTCACAAGGCAAAAAATATACCTTGGGGACACAGATTTCTAAAATAATGTCACCAATAATACAATAGGGGTGAAACTTCTTGTTGAGCAACTGCTGTGGTCCCACCATTTTCTTCTTCACTCAACTGGAATGAAATCAGTAGAAAATGTAGTTTATGGATATCTGTTTCTCAGGGAGTTGCATTTCTGATGAGGCCAAGCAGAATTTCTTTTGCCTTCTCTGCAGCATCTTTCCTTGCGTACATATAGTACTTCATATGGGCCTACAGATGGGAAGGGAGGGAATTTTGCAGAATTAAGGCAATACAACCCCCTTGTCTCCTTTTCCAGTTACTGTGTGAAAGGAACAGAGAGAACCTCCAGGACTAAACAAATACATAGTGGCTTGCTGTGTATGGCACCCAAGGGATGCTAACCTTGGGCATAGGACACATTAAACTCTTTGATCACTAGAAATAAATTCCCTCAGAACAACCACCAGCAGCTTCACTGGCTGCAGAAGCCCTGAAGCTTGCAGTGATCCTGACAACCAGCAGCATCATAAGTAGCGCAAGGATGGGGAGTTCTTTGTTGAAACAGTGGCAATTCCTTGGTCTAGCTCTGGGATTTTAAACCCTTCTCTCCACCATTTTTCCCCTTAAGAGATACAACATCATGGGTGGGAGATCTGCATGCCAAAGGAGCTGCTATGTACCACTTTCTTTTCTGTTTCTAAACAAAGAATGCAATTAGCAAGATGCTAACATGCAAAATGTTGACTAACACTGATGAAAATGAAATTTCAGCAAGCGTTAATCCATGTGCCAGTTTTTGCAACAGATCACAGCAAGCCCTGCCACACAGTCCACGACAGATTCACAGCCTGGAATTTCAGCTTCTCTACACAGTGTGATCCCACAGGCTTATATTCAGCACCACTCAGCCTGGTGCATGTTTTTTGTGGGCTTAGCACCCTAAGATGTTGTTGGTTGACACTGATGATTTACTCCATTGCAAGCAAATGGAATTGCATTCAACCTACCGATGAAGTGGTATCAGCCAGTGGGCTCACTAACAGGAATTAATCGATAGCTTGCATCGTAATAGCATCTACGTGTCAAATGTGAGTGTGAGGACTAGCAGCAAATCCAAAAGGTGCAACTTTTCTTTCCCCTGTGTCTTCTGCTTATTTATTTGTACTGGCTGAGTTGCCCTCACTTGTTTGTATCTAGGAGTGACGTTGTTCCAACACGCCATTGCCCTCATTCCTGAGAGAAGCCTGGCGTGAAGAAACACTTTACCTTTCCCCTAAATGTGCTGGGGCTACAGCTCAGCCTGGCCAAGGTGGTGGGGCACTCCCAGCATACTCCCAGCCACCCTGGAAGCTGATGCTGGAGCAGGGGGAGGACTGCAGGAGAGCTGCCCTGGTGGCAGGCTCTCAAGTCTGGCTCTTGAACCAGTGCCCCAACCCAGAAATGAGCTTGTGGAGAGGAATGAGGCTGGTCGGAGGTGGTGCTGGCTGGTAGGGCAGGCTCTCAACTGGCTTTATGCCACAGCTCCGCAAGACACTGCAATAGTGCTGCTCACCTCGGTTCAGACAGACCTGGTGTCTAGTGGGAGATAATAAATTATCTTTAGTGAAGCAAATGTATGTGGCAAATAGGAAACATGCAGAGGCAGCCTTGGCTGACCCCACACCAAACAGAGAGGTTGCTCTGTGTGGTGCTGGACCTGTTCTCACCCTCTGCAGTTCTTCACTTCCAAGCGATCATGAGTCCCTACTTCCTACCTGATCAATGGGTGAACGTATGGAAACATTATTGTGATCTAGATCCATTTTAGAATCATAGAATGTTTAGAGTTGGAAGGGGCCTTAGAGATCATCTAGTTCCAACCCCCCTGCAATGGGCAGGGATACCTCCCACTAGAGCAGGTTGCTCAAAGCCCCACCCAACCTGGCCTTTTAAGTTTAATAATGAAATAGAGGAGCACTTTCTGACTTTTCCTGATGAATGGTTCTTGCTGCTGGTACTCTCTGATACAGTGCTGTACTTCAGTAAGAAGAAAATCTTTAGAGGTGGACAAGATGCTCAGTTTCCCAAGCATAGTCATCCCTGAATTTTTAATGAGTAGTAGGCTAGCATGTAAGATCAGATAAATGTGTTCTAGTTCTCAAAATGCTGCTAGAGACCTCAGTGAAACCACAGTATTTTTTTCTTTAATTTCTAACTTTAATCATTTCACACTGTGTTCTCCTTCAGAATTGACAGTATATCAAAGGAGGTGAAAACACTATATATACACTATATACTTCAGCAAGTGAACTGGGATTCCTTCAAGGGAAAGGTTGTGCAAGTGTAATCCACTAATAGCATTTAAAAGCCCACAATTATGTAACTGTAATATGAAATACTGTCTATCACTGCATGATACTTCAGGATTATTCCAAAATACCAATCAAGTTTGGGTTTAGATTCAGGCAGTAAGTTGTAAAAGAAAAAGAAGAGTACAATCAAATATGAAAAAAATCCCGTTTTCAGGTTTGCAATACCAGTCTCACACTTTTTGACATTGTCAGACTGCTCATGGTTTACCTGATTTCAGAATCTGGTATTTTATTAGTATTGGGTGACTCTTGGGCAGCCACCTATAGCAATCTTTCCTACGGCATCTTCTAAGACTTTTCCCATAATCTGGTGATGCTTGGAATTTTAGTAGTCATTAAAACATGATTTATCAGCTCTCTTCACAATGGTCTGTAACATCCATTTAGTTCTTTGAATGTTTGTTGTTACATCTGTTCCCTGGTGTTTACAAAACAAAATAATCTGTCTGTCCATGACCGAAGTGCAGTACCATAAAAATGATCCAACTAGGAGTTCACAACACAGACAACTTCAAGGTTCTTCAATATCCACATAGAATAAATGGAGCTGATTTGAGTCAAATGCGTCTTTCCTACTTCAGGTGTTTCAATCCTCACTGCTTAGGGGACCATTTTGAATCTACAAAGCTGAAGACCTGGCTCTGGTACAGATGGGGCTCAGCTCAAATGCAAGCTGTTTTCCTCGGAGAGGTTTTGTTCTAAGCAGCAGTCTTGTGAGAATAAGCTGGTCCTGAGAGTCCCTCAGCCTGGTGCAAAATTTAGTGAGAGCAAACTGTGCGATTCCAGTTTTAACATAGATCAAGTCCAAGCCTCAAATCCGAATTGTAGCCTGCAGGTAAGCTGGACTGAGACCCAGCCAACCACAAATAGATGCACCTGTGCTTAAAAATAGACATCACTTTTTCTTTTTCCTTTTTTTTTTCCACTGAAATACATGTAGCCAACAGCTCCCAGTTTCACAGTGGTGAGCAGAGTAGGGTTCTGTACGTCATCTGTCAAAACCCAGAGTCTGCCAAAGCTGCAAGGTTACAAAGTGAATTTTGCAGAATCCGGTGAAAGGTTTTTGAATGATAAAAAGACGTGTAGTAGCAAGATGGGTTTTATAACTTGGGAGTTTGAATCAGGATATTCCCACTAGCTGTGCTGTGAGATTCAGGACAGCCCCAGCTACAGATCAATTCGCCACTGACCTCAGAAAATGTATCAAAGTGCTTGCCAGCCATAGGCATTACAGATTTCCTCTTGAATCATCCCCTTGCATGGAAAAACAGATCTACTTTGAGTGTTAATGGAAGAGCTAAAAAAAAATAAAATAGAAATATCATAAAACTACCCTGGGAAACTGATACGCTGGCTAATGCTGCAGTTTTCTGGTACAGAACATCATGTTACTCAGTTCTCCAACTTTCATACAATGAATGGGAGCACTACAAGCATAAAGTGTTACTGGCTGTATGTGCCTGGGAGTAAATGATATCTGGTTTTAGTCCTTACATAGGAAAAAAACTCCAAGTTTAGCAACATATTTTATATGCACATGTGATGTAGCTACTGTTGGGAGGGTATTTCTGGTTTTCCTAGGCTCCTTTTATGTGAGGATTTTTAATAAGTATGAAAATCTGCTTGGGGCTATTTTTATCATAAACAGGAAAAAGGTTCATTGTGTTTTTTTTCTTTCTGAACCGTTACTCCAGTTCCTGCTCCTCCTTTCACCCCTGCCCCAGGACCAGCTCCACCACACAGTAATTTTGGACCTAACCTCCCTGTGTTTTAGTCGCTGGGAGCTCTTTTGCTGTCACCTGCGGCTCTTTTCCTCTTCTCTCTCTAGGTGGACTCTGTTTCTTCCTCCTTAGTGCTGGGTGGCTTCTGGCACCCAGGGCAGGGCTGCCAAATGGCTGGGTTGAAAGCAGATGGTTCACCAATTCTCCCTTCACCCGGGGAGTAGCTATCCTCTTGGTTATGTTCTTTCAGCATGCTATTTACTTGAGTAAGCTTACCTGAGTACTTTCAGTACAATTTACCTGATTCATTTGCATTTCTTAGAGCCAGCATCTGTAAATTCTGTTTCCTGCTTCCTCTCTCCAGTTCAACTCTCATTTTCTCCTTGTAGATCATACATTTTCTCCCTTCTCACATGCATTACTATGTCTCATCAGTTCTCTCTCCAAAACTCCCTACCTCACCCCAGCAGCTGGGCTGCCCCATCCCAGTTTTTCTTTCCCTTCCAAAATGATGTATATTCTCTCATCTCTTCTAAGACAGGTGCCTTCCAGCTCTGCCCCACCTTTCTTTCCAGCTGTCACCCACCCTGTAAGTGTTCACAACTCCTGTTCCTCCTGAACCACACCCGTTAATCACCGTCATTCACTATTAACTTCCTTCCAGACAATTATCAAGTCCCCAACTCCATCCTAAACACCCTCATTTCTCCTCATATTTTCTGTGGTTGCTCATCTAGCTCCAGCCATGTCTTAGTCATGCTGCTACCTCCAGGCATGCTCCTCCTTTTGAGCTGTTTCTATTTCAGGAAGCCACCCTTCTTCTTGGGGTTCCTCCGAAAGAGGAGCGAGAGACAACCTCTCCTGGGCAGACAATAGGAAAACCACAAAGCAAGAGGTCCACTGTGTGGATTAGACCTTCAGAGCTTCATCCCACTCATCTACGAATGTCATTTCCTTGTGCCTTGAATTTGGTGATGAAGTAGACGTGCTGTAAAAGTCATCTGTGTACTGAAACTGCGGGATAGTTTTAGTCACATGTAGAAAATGAAGCAGTAAATAATAGTTTCCAAATATTTAAGGACAGTCCTCAGGAACTGGCCTCATAAAGATCCATATCAACATCTCTGAGATTCTCAGCAAATCAAATAAGTTCAAAAAATATTTCATTCATCTGCTTGGCAGTATCTGCTGGAAAGGCTGATTCAGTCCTGGCTTTTCCGTTCAGCTATAAAAATCTCTGTATTCACTATCTTCTAAAGCATTATCTTAAAATAGAAATCTCCTGGGGTACTGGAAGGCTGCTAATAGGTCTCCCCAGAGCCTCCTCTTCTCCAGGCTGAACAACCCCAGCTCTCTCAGCGTGTCCTCATAGCAAAGGTGCTCCAACCCCCTGATCGTTTTTGTGGCCCATGGATACCTTTCTGTCGCACTCCACAATGTGCTATTGAGGCTGTTACATGCACCCAGTGCCATCCCAGCTGCAGGCCAGGGCAGATGTGCCTGCCAGGCAGTCTTGGTGCCATGAGTGCTCCTGGGGGGATCTCCCCTGGGACTACTGCCAACCTGCCCATTTGCTCCTCTGCTCCCAGACTGCACAGGTGGACACAAGGGACCAGGGACATGATGGGGACATTGCTCAACACCCAAACCACACAACCAGTGTGGATCCAGACTAAGCCAGCACCATCAAGGCCCAAGACTGCGATTCTCCCTGTTCTGTAACTGTCACATCAGGGAAATCCCAAAAGTGGCTTAGCTGAGGGAGTTTTGCGCTGATATCAAACCCATGAGGAATGCACGTCTGTGATTTCAAACCACCGTGTTTCCAATATGATCTTTTCCTAAGTGTGACTGTGGGTGGCATCATGCAATGCAGCAATACATGTAAAAGCGGTTGAGCAGCTATGAAGAAGGGAATATTTTGAAATATTTGTCTGCAGTGGGAAGTTGCTAAATCACCAGCATAATGGGGTCATACAAAACACAGTCAAACTAGGCACTTCTCAAGAAAGCTTTGGACAATAAGGTTTTTGGGGAAAAAGCTGCAAATAAGGGAGTGAACAAGAAAAGTAGGACAGGGTTGTTTCGTTTTTTGATTAAAACCTCTTCTTTTAGGGAGTTTATAGCCTGGCATATGAGGCATATGATTTTCTACCAGTATTGCCCACTCTTTACTAGGCAGGTGTTTAACAAATCAGCTCTGCAGAAACTACTTGCAAATACTCTTTCCCATCAATGCTCAGTTTCTCTGTGAAGTGTGAGCAAGTTTTCTTATGTGTCTCCTGTATTTTGCAAGGTCTGTTCCCTCCAAGGGAATAGCGGTGACTGAAACTCTACCCAGTGAAACCACTAGCAAAACAAACTTGGCATGAGCTAGTAGAGATGGTTTGTAAATAAATCTTTGCTATCTCTTTCCTCTTATCAACCAGAGCAGCACTTTGTCTGTCCAACACTGAGGACTTGTTCTGTAGCAGATGAAGAACTACAGGGTGTTTAGCTCTGAAATATCAGCACAAGATACTAAATTATGAACTGAGGGGAAGAATAGGTATGGCAAGGCTGTAGTCCTCATACTGCTGGCATGACCAGGTATGATTTCCATTAGCCCAGACACCCAGCCAAACCCACAGCTGGAGAGGTGTCCTTGTACATGCCACCTTCAGGTTACTGCTGAAGAGCCCTCTCAGTTCATGCTTCAGGTCTCTGCTATTTTCCTGTATGATAATGATCTTCCACAGCTCACAGAGATTGTTCTTCCCCTCCCACCCATTTCTGTTGCAGCAGGTATTTGCTAGTCCTTTTGCTCCAGAGGAGGGGATGTAGCTCCCATCGGAGGCAATCAGTGCTGTACCAGTATTTCCTGGGGAGGTGGTTTCGACACACTGCTTAGGGATGGGTCTGAACATAGTCCTGACACCAGCGTGTGCTCCAATACAGGAGGTTCTTTACTGGGAATGTAAAGTTTTCAAAGCCTCGGCAGTAGCCCCTCTAGATCTGCCTGTACTGTTTTCCAAAGCGAGTGCTGCCACACAGGATGAAATACGAATGCATCCGTTGAAAGAGAACTGGATCAGAATTAAACCCCACTTAAGATTCACAGGAAATTCCCCTTTGGTTACCTGATCCCCATGTTTTGGTTTTGGTGTTGATCTATCTGTTATTAAGGCTGCTAACACTTGCAAGTAAATTGGGATTTCATTGAAAGCGCTTTGCCCAAAAAGCCTGTGAATTTTAGGTGCTTTTTCACTTCTCACGTCCATATCTTTTGCTTTACTTGCTCCCAAGCCAGTCTGAGGTTATACAGTGTCTGTGCTAAATTAATGTTTGACTTTACAGTCTGTGTGCTGTGCAGCCCAGCACCTCCTCCATTTGCAGTAAGCAAATATGCAAGTGTTACATTGCCCTTGAAACCTGTGCTCTGTGACAAAGGTGGTGCGCTGAGAAGAGCTTGAAAAGCCAAGTTTCCGTGGGTCACAGCCTCTCCTGTCAACGGTGCGTTAATCAGAAACCCACCCCTGGTTATCTGTGAAAGCATGGCGTGGGGAACTTTGGACCAGGTGACACAGAGGCAGACTTGGCCTCCTGAGAAACATCAGCCTTCCCCTGAGCCCTCTGTTGTGAAAGCCTCATCTCTGAGAGTGGAAAATAAAGAGAAGCATGTTAAACTTGAGTTGGCCAGAAGCTGGCCTTGCTGGTTTGAGGAGCACAGGTTATGATACCTGCAGCACTGACTGCAGGCGCGGTACGATCTTGCTGCATGACCTTTGGGCAATTACTTTATTTCAGCCTACCCCGGCCTGCTGAAGAGCCAAAGGCATCAACGCTTCAGGGAAATGCTTCACAATGGTACTTAAACCAGTCCTTCATGGCTGCAACTTGCTTTCAGATCTAACACTTGGTAAAAATGACTACTGCTATTGCTTTCCTACAAAGAAAGTTAAAACTCACTGGGTTTTGGATGATTTCCATTTAGAGGATAATCTCTGAGAACCAGATAAAAAGTTGCACAAGCTTGTGTGAGTGAAAGACTGAGTTTTCACAAGGTGACAGCCATACAGAGGGGTGTAGGAAAGATATATTTTTTTTTCTTATTGCTTGTGCAACAATGAAAAAAATATTTGGTTTCTGTTGCATTATACTGCTTATCTACAAGGGCAGATTTAGTGAGAGGACCCATTAAATTGCCCACTGTTCCATGCGTCCAGGGTGACAACTTCAACTCTACTTTAACATGGTGGAGTTGTCATTTTTCTGTAGCAACTACAGACACGGCAGCCATGACTGATAACTGAGTTACTCTGAATTCCTTTGGCCTCGGTGGGTCAATACGGCACCCAGTTTGACCCTCTGAGGCCTCTACCAGGCTAACATGTTTCGCAGAAATACTAGCAGCACCATGGAAAAGCGAGTATTTGTACAACCTTCTCATGGTGGTGACCTTGTCTGTGCTGCCAGACAAACTAAATTTGAGTTGGCTCAATAACCCGAGCACTAGTGTGCTACTCTTCTACTTCTTCCAAATCTCACCACTCCAGCCTCAGTTTCCAACCCTGCCAAAGACAGGAGTGGCAGTGCAGTGTTATGACATGAGATACAATTGTGATAAAATCCAAATCTGAGCCAGAGGAGAGGGCAGTACTTCTCCAGAGTCTTCTGCTGAAATGCTTCTGAAACCAGAAAGCACAAAATTGCCAAATGTAGACCTCGTCACAGAATCATGGTCTCTTCCCCCCAGGTTTTGTTGGAAAGATCTGAGAGGTCTTGAGTGGAGTGCTTAATCCAAGCAGGAGAGAGAAACAGTATGGCTGGATCTCCCCCCTGTGTTCACCCAGTGCACCTCTCTGGGAGCAGCTCTCAAGACCAGGTGGAGCACGACTGCTGCGAGGAGTTCCTGCTCACTGGAGCTGGTTAGGCAGGGTCTTAAGTACAGATAAGCTCTTTCAGATAAGACCCCTCATTCTGCCAGGGGATCTCAGAGGTGGCAGCCACAGCCGAGACTCTAAGCAGCTCTGTGGAATAGCCAGTTGTTATTATTTCCACTTACAGCTTGATGATCAGCAAGGCACCGAGGCTCATGTGATGTGACAAGTATCATGCCACACAAGCCTGAGAAGCTGGTGGAAGAAGATGTGTCTTTCCCTCTTCAGTGTGTTCATCACAATGTTCTTCCTTGAGGGGTTGGGAGCAGATGCTGTAAAACAGCTGTGAGGCCTTTTTATCTAGAGGGAGTACAAGTTGATGGTTGGGAATTAATAAGGCTTATGCAAAAGATGTGGGCAGGTCTTGCAGGTTGTCCTACAGCAGCAGGAGTGTGTCTAGCAGCTGTAGGGAAGTCTATATGACTTCTCTGCTCACGCAAACCACCTCTTGTACCAAGGGATCACAGGCTGCCACCATAGTGGCCTTAAATACTGAATTTGTGAGGGATTGCTCTTCTGCCTCTCCTTTTCCAGGCAAAACATGGAGGGGAGGGGAGTGTGGATTGGCAGGTGGGAACACCACCTGAAAGCACCCACAGCAAATGGTGGCACCTTGGAGAGTTGAGCAGGGTGGACTGGTGTCCATGCTTTCACATGCTTTCACAGAGCAGGTGTGCATTGGACACACAGGGCTCACCTTGCCACAGCAGCTGGTCATGCATCATCCCCTGCAGGCTTGCCCTGGGCTCTGAAGAACCCCCCTCAGGAGTCCAGGCTCAGGGAAGGAACTCCTGCTTTTGGTGACACATCTGCTCGAGTCCAACCACAGGCTGTTGCTGCACTGACAGTCACATGTGCCTGCTGGCTGGTGATCTGGACATAGCTGTGCCCCTGGGCACTCATGAGAACACTGCGTTGTGCCCAGCAGGTAGATAAAGCCTCTTCACCCAACCTGACCAGACTCATCTTGTGTCCCTTAGGCCAGCATCACTGAGCCATCACCACCCCTGTGCGAGGCCATACAAGACCCAGATCAACAGCAAACCCAGCACGTGGACGTGCTGCTTGTTGTACTATATGACAGGTTTTAGTAGCTACTCTGACCAGCTTGACCTAGTGATGTAGATTTTCTCCTTTAACATGTGCTTTAAAACGCATACTGCTCTAGGGATCCTAGATTAGACAAAATTAATCACTCCTCCCCACATCAGGGCTGAAAGATCTTGATGGACAAGGCAGTATTATGAAACCAGGACACACAAAGTAGCTTAGATATTCCCATTGCCTTTCCATGAGCACATATCTGTGTACCAGCCCTGGAAAAGATGTCCCAGGTTGGGAACAGCCACCAAGTCCCAGCCTCCAAGTCTTTCCCAGGCTCAGCAGTGGTCCTCTCCTCCTTGGGGAGCAGCAGCAGCACCTAGTCAGTGCTGTGATGGGTTGCCAGCCTGTTTCAGCTGCCCTCTGCTTGTAATTGTGAACTTGCTGTGAATGGGAAAGCATGGGCTCGCGTGGGTAGAGCTGTAACTCTGAGGCACTCCCGAGAAGCTGAGACACAGGAACAGAGCCTCTACCTGCAAGGTAAACCATTGCAGGCTGCCTCGGCTATTTCTTTCCCGTTTTCGTGTTTAGGCTCCCTTTGAGCTGTTTAACCACACAGTTTCAGGGGGCCTTATTGTCATTTTTGGGTTTTGAAATTTTAGCTGTCGTTTGAATGACTGCTCTCTTAGGCTGAAGATTTATTTGGAAATTTATGTACTCCCATAAATTAAGCGTTCCCTCTCAGCTTTCAGCCAGGCACGCCTAGGCTTGCATGCAACCGTAGAACAATAAGGAGAAAGGTTATCATGACTTACCTGCCACAAATTACCTATTAATAGCACCATTTATGCACTCTTTTTTTTTTTTCCTTTTTTTCTTTTGTTTTCCCCTTCATAGTGTGCTTTCCTTAGGTTTCCCTCTTAGCAGGTTCCCCTGTTTTTGTGTGCTTTGTGTGTGGGACAGGGCGGGTAGGAGAGGGGCGACCTTTTTGCCACTGGCTCTGCCCCCGTGTCCCCGGCTCTGCCTTCCCCACGGGGTGTTTGCAGGGAGGGTGGGACGGCAAGCTGCTCGCAGCCTTGGTAAAACATTGACCCGCTCAGGCAGCCGTGGCCACGCAGGTGCCCGGGGAAGCAGGCAGCAGGAGCCCGGCGGCAGCCAGCACCCACGGGAGCACACCAGCTTCTCCCCAGGTACCGTTTCCCTCTTCCATTTTCCTCACTTTGGGAGGCAGAAGGGCAGTGGCGCCTGGTCCTAGAGTTTGACACAGCTTCGCTCCCTAAAAGTCGGAAGAGGAGTTAGGATTGTTTTGTAGTTTGCTTGCGTCAACTGTAGTTGACTGCATGGTGTCATCTAAAGCAGGGGTTGATTAACCCGTGCTTTGTTAGCTAGTTGTTTCGGTTGTGGTGTATCCTCAGTCTAAAAAAAAAACCCAACAAACTAAATTAGTGCATGGTTGTGCTTGTAGACTTCATGGTTTTCTAATAAAACTCCAAACAGCTGGCTTCTGCTTGTCTGCTAACCAAAGAGTAGGAACAGGAGTCAGAGTTTCTAATGCAAACGTGCAGTCTAATTATTGCAACAGGGTTGTGGGTAATGACTCATACCGAAAAATACTTGCTGATTTTTGAACAAGCTTTGCAAAAATAGGCAAAGTGACTAATTTTTTTCAATATTTTTTTCTGTGTTCCAAGGCAGCAGATAGAAAAAAATATCAGGAGTGAAGTTCCTACTATTCATGTGCCATTGAGAGAGAGGTGAAGCTGAATAGATTCAAGTAATTGTTTTAAGTTTGCTCAGGACTGAAAGTTTCTACCACACTGTGGAAACTGACTTGTTCATGCAGGAACTGTCTTCCATGTGTGCTTTGCTGGTCTGGATGTGTCTTTATATAAGTACATATGGTGATTCCCCAGAAATAATAACCTTTTACATCCCAGGTGACTGCCAAGTAATCCTCAAAGGGGTGTTTTCACAGAAGGCTCGATATGAGGTGACTGAAATGTAGTCAGTATTCACAGTTTATTCACAGTGTGGTTTGTGTGCAAAGCAATATGTGGAAAAAAAAAAAAAGAAAAGAAAAAAAAGAATTATTTTAAAAATTGTTGTTTTCAACTTATCAGTGTCAGGCCCAAGCTGTACTTGTGGCGTGCTTCAGTCCTCCCTGATGTGACAGATTTTCTTGATGTGTTTGCTAGCTGGGCTTGCACATGACATGCTATTTACGTTCAGTAAGTGCTCAGTGGTGTTAGGCAGTACTGAAGTGTGGTAACACATTTATTTTATTGAAAGTAGTCTAAATGTGGCTTAGCAGTACTAACGCTCCCAGAGCAAAGTGCAGGAAAAAATTACCGGAGAACAAAGAAACTGGTTTCCCACAAGTATCTCCATTAAAGCATTGAAATGTGATTCAAGAAAAATTTTGGTAAAGGCTGCACTGGAGTTTCAGTCTGGTGGTGAATTTGTAGACGTAAGGGCTGACTATGACTAAAGCATGTGATTTTCTTGTGTGTCATAGCTGATGTGTGATTCTTGTCCTCTCCTCCCAGGAATGGTGGTTTGACACTAAACTGGATTGATGTAGAAGTTTCCTTTGCAGTAACTAAAGAGTTCCAATCTTATCACAGAGCTAGCAGAGACTGAATTTTAAAAAATAAATATCTAAAACAAAAGACAGTGATGTCAATGTTATCTTGTCTATTTTCATACAAAGCTAGTGGTCTACCTGGTGACTATAAAGGAGATTATGTGGCTTAAATGGAAGAAATAGGACTGTTGACAAAACCTGTTCAGTCTTCGAGTCCTGTTTGCACTACAGAGGACTTCTGTCAGACCAACTCCAACCCCTTTCCATCTCAGGATCAAGGAAAAACGTTATCGGATAGACAGGTTTCAGGACAAGGGGGTCATAACTGTCTGTAAATTATGAACAACCTAAATTCTTTCAGCAAATAACTTATTATTTTGAGCTAAAACAAAGCAAGGAGATTTCATGTCATGTGCTGCATTTTCAGGACAGCTGTTTACCAAGTTTCAGTTGGTTAAACCTGTGTACATACACCGACAGGAGCAGGGCTGCTCAGGGATCACGAGGACAGCCTGGACTGCAAAATCTTTTTTGGGATATATAAGGTGGAGAAGATTGAGAATAATGCTTCACCTGGGCTGGTTACAGAGTTGCTAGTTAAAAAGAAGTGTGTTGTCATGTTTAGAAGCAGTAACATGGGTGTTACTGCTAGACCTATGTAAAATAATATATAATGGATCCCTCAGAGATTCTAATAGTGATGCTTTTCCAAATTTCTCTTCACAGGAAAGGAGAAATATTTATATTTGAAAATTAAATGCCCATAGTAAAGGGACATATTAGAATTAGAATAATCTCTACAGATACTTTGGAAAACAGTGATACTTGGTCAGAAGAGATGCTGATTTTTCAGATGGAAAAAAAAAAAAGGGAACGCTGCCAAAGAAAAAATCCCATGTGACCAGAACTACAGATGATGAGCAGGGACATGGCAAAACTCTGCCACCTCCTCCCCAGACAGTGTCAAGGATTCCCACTTTCTTGCAGTGCTAGGACCCCATGTGCCAAGCAGTGTCCTTGCAGTGGCAGGACCAAGACCAGCCTTGGTCCCTGCTCACCATGGGTGGGTGACCGGGCTGTCACCAGGAGGGTGCCATGAGGAGCATCCAGGCTGTGCCCCTGCAGCCACCTGCACTCCAGCACTCTTCCAACAGCTTTCATTTGTTTATTGTGCTTGTTTGTGCAGCAGCCATCACACCACCGATGAGATGTTGCAATCGCTTTCCTTGATTCCCCATCACACAGACGTTGAAAACAAATCACCTGTGTCAAGCAGGTTACTGGGGCTCTGCTGTGCTGGTAACTCTTTGCTTAAGGGCAGACCTCACATGGAGACCTTCACAGTCATTATTTTTTCCCCTGACACAGCAGCCACATGGCACCTGGGTAAGGCCATTGCAGGTGCTCTGGGCTTGAGGCAGAAGAGCAAGCAGCCCACAGTCTCCGGCAGGAGTCTTCTTCCATCTATGACAATGTAGTCCCCTGCTTTTCTCTCTCTGAACATTGGAAAAATCTTTTCTATAGCCATCCACATGTACAACACTCATATGACCAGAATATCTCCTTCACGTGACTATGGGAGCAATTTAAAACATCAGTACTTAATTAGTTTATTATCTTAAGGCAGAATTGTGATTTTATTGGGGAATTTTTGCCTTTTATAGGAATATGAGTTTTCTGAGGGAAACAATTTATCTTTTCAGAGCCAGTTGCAGAAGCATATTTTTGTGACAATAAGCTGGTTTTGCTCGTCCTGTTGCAGTGAATGAAATGATCAGATAAAATACAAACCTTAAAGGACAGTGGTTAGAGACAAGCAAATTTACCATTGCACATTTCCCACTGAGCATAATGCATTGAAAAGACAGCTTTTCAATTCTTCTAAAATAACACAAAGTGTTAACCCACGAATCGCAGCTGAACATGAAATATAATTTCTGCAAAATGAAGTAACTAATTGTTTTAATTACCAAAATTATTTCATGGTGGCTGCATGTATAAGCAGTTCCCAGTGATGTCAATGAGAAATGAATGCTTAGATCTTGATTTGGTTCTTTCCTCTTTGCAATGTGTGCTTTCAGTGAGAATATTTCTTTATGCTATTTGTTGCTTAGAACTTGTGTTCTCATCACAAGTCAGGTGTCACACAGGCCAGAGTGCAGTGGGTAGCTGATGATTGAAGACATCTATGCAAATGAATGGCAGCCCTGCTCTCCCTTCCCCAGTCCTGGGTCACAATGTTTCCCTTCCAGTATTTAACAACTCCTGTTAATATCAAACAGTATTTGCTTACATGCTGGAAGGGGAAAACAGAAGCAATAACCAGTAATTTTAACTGAAATATTTTTTTTAAATGACTGTCTGAACAGAATCACAGAATCGTCTGGAAAGGACCTCTGAGATCACTGAATCCAAACACACACACACAACCCCCCCCCTACAATCTCAACCACTAGAGCATGCCCTGAAGTGCCGCATCTACATGTTTCTTAAATACCTCCAGGGATGGTGACCCAACCACCTCCCTGGACAGCTGTTCCAGTGCCTGACCACTCTTTCAGTAAAGTAATTCTTCTTAATATCTAATCCAAACCTCCCCTACTGCAACTTCAGGCCATTGACTCTGAGCCTGTCAGTATTAACTTGGGAGAAGTGAACCCTCATCTGTACAACCTCTTTTCAGGTACTTGTAGAGGGCAATAAGGACTGTCCACCAACACCCCCAGGTCCTTTTCTGCTGGGTAGCTTTCCAGACACTCTTCCCCAAGCCTGTAGCATTGCCTGGGGTTGTTGTGGCTGAAATGCAGGACCTGGCATTTGGCATTATTGAACCTCATCCCATTGGCCTTGGCCCATTGATCCAATCTGTCTAGGTCCCTCTGCAGAGCCTTCCTACCCTCAAGCAAATAATGAAGGCTTACCTCTCATACTACAGTATCCCAACTCATGTGGATTTACTGGTCATCTTCCCTACATCTCCCAGCCTATGAGAGTGAAAACAAACGATATTGAGCAAAAGCTGCAGTGCCATTTAACCTTTGTATTTGGAAGGAATCAAGTTTGGGAGGTCATCAGGTTGCCTGTCTTGTATCTAACAAGTGTTTGGCTTAAAAATGAAAATGTGTTGTTCAAATCAAAACCTTTTGGTTGTTGCGTGAAGGAAGTCATGTTTCGTAGATGTGAAGACATCCTTTCTGAAGAGCTGCAGAGAATAGTCATTATTCCAGTCCTTCCTGCCTCCTGTGAAGATATTGTCAGACAAACACTATGGCACCATAGCGGTCATATATTTTTTTAATGGTCTACAGAAAAAACACACATCTTGAATCTTCTTTCTTCTGGGCAGTTTTTGTAATTGCAACTGAGAACTGCCTCAATAGCAGCACCTTAGACAGACTGTCAGCATGATCCCATGCTAAGCTTTACTGAACTGAATGCTTTCACCTGAAAATGTGGGATGTTTAAAGGGAAAATTGCTATGTACACATTCTGCAATGCACAGAAATGGCTTTTTCTAACCTGGTTTATGGCACTTTTGTTAATGCTTCTCCAAGCAATACTCAGAGCAGCCACTCTATCATGAAGCTCTTCCGCTTGAATGGCTCCCAGAGATGCTCAAACCACACCTGCAGTTAGCTCTGTGTGGGTGCACAACTTGATAAAGCTGAAACTAAGGCCTTGACAACAGAAAATCCATGGATAGGCAGCTACAGGTTAAGTTTAATGGAGTTACTCAGTCTGGTGGTGTCAGTCGGTGGGGTTGATAGCTAAAATCTTGATTCTGACAAGCCATCTCTAGCTGCTATTATGTTTATCGCTGCTAATGTTATCCTGGGGAGCTACATTGACATTATGTATATCGAAGGGGCTTCATCAGGCTACGCTTATGAGTAAATGCTGCACCTGATAAGGCTACACCTGCCTGGGATGCTGAATAGACATCACAGCAAGGATGGCTCTGAATGGAGTTCCAGGGAAAAACTCACGCTGCAGTACTGAAAATTTATAGGATGTGCCAATGGACCTCACCAAGTCCCCCCAGGCACCACATCTACATGAAAATGTAGGAAGAGTGGCTGGGATTACTGCACAGAAATCTTGTTTGGCTTGGTGGTGCGTAACATCAGCATGGATGGCAGGGATTAGGTACAGTGGAAGCTACTGTGGAAGTAGCATTACCATTACCATTGTCAATCAGTTTTGAAGCACAAGGTTAAGCTCTGTGTCGGCAGTCAGGTGGGAAACCCTTAGCGAGGGGGATGTTTGAAACTGCAGCGCTGTAAGTACAGTCATAATCACAGTGGCTGCAAAATCCATATCGTGGGTAGGAGCATGAGATGACCAAGCACATCTACCCAAACGAGGAGCACCACTGATGCCAGAGCTCCCTGTGGAGAGGGCATGAAATGGGAGTGGGCATGGAGGAGCCTTCTGCTGAGGGGAGGGTTGGAAGGTAGGCAAGGAGCTCTGGGGACCCAGTGTCTCAACACAACCCTGTGAAAAAATCCCATGGACAGGAACAATATCACAGAAACAAATGGGGAGAGTGGTGGGTGAAGGGAGTTGGGGAGCAGCAAGAACAGCCCTACCTCCAGCCATCTGGTAGTTGAAGAAGCTGCTTGTCTCAGAGGCTTATCATACCCCACAGCAGAGTGGGGTCATTTGGATATAAATCTGAGACAACAGTGCTGAGGAGAAATAAAAAGGGCCTAAATGAGCCTGCTGGCTTGATTTCTCCTTGGTATCATCTTTCTGCTTCTGGAAGACCTTATGCTTCGATGTCCTGTGGTGTCCCCTGTACACCAAAATACCAGATGTACCACACTCAAGGGATAAGGATTTCCAGAGGCTTACAGACAATATGGTCCCTTCCTTTTCACAATCTGAAGATAAGGGGAATAGCCAGTAAATCCAACAGAACTGTATTTTGACAAGCTTAACAGGCTACAGTCACAGAATCATAGAACAAAATCATGAAGTGGTCCAGATTGAAAGTCCTCTTCTGCAAAACCCTAGTGGGGTTTCACCCATGGGTAAAGTCAATGAAGACTGTCCATTGTGCCATGCAGTTGCTCCAATGAGGCTGAAGAGAAGAATTTCTTTCTGATCAGCCAGGGTGAAAACCGTCATTGGGATTCTGTACTAGCACCATAATTACAGATAACCCACATTAAAACTAGAGTCATGTACAGCTGTTTAATATGGTGCTGTTCTATATGCTAAATTTTTTCGCTCTAGGTAGTAATTTATTTTCTGCTGCAGAACATTTTGATGTGAATGGCTGGCTGGAGTAACGTCCATGTCTGCAACTGAGCATTTTTCAAAGTGACTGCTTTCTGCACAGACATAAAGGACTTCTTTTCGATGAAGAATGATTCTTTTTAGTTATTTTTTAAAATGGCAAATAGAAAGGTGAGTGGCCTTTTGCAAACAGAAGCAGGATACGTAGAGAGCTTTTTTTTAAAAAAATTTCATGATGACACATCTCCTCTACAGAAGAGGGAGGGCATGGAAATGAAATCCGGTTAAGGCATTTCAATTTATGCTCATTCAACACTGAAGTCTCAGCTCTGCTCTTCATTTGCATTTAAACAAGGAAGTTTCAATAAAGAGATTGTTGAATTACTGGGGAGTGTCTTCATGGCAGCATGAGAACACAGTGAAAGCTCTTCTGTGCCTTACCTGCAGTGGCAGGAAGGTTATGGAGACCTCTGGCTACATTCTGGGAGAGGCAGGTAGGGTTCACCCCAGCCAGCACATGTGCCATGTTAAACAGATTGCAGTTGTGGTAATGTAGATGAGATTTAAACTGTTGTCACTTCCTCAGGTACTTTGCAGCACTGGGTGTCTAATTACAGATTTGTCTTACAGAAAATTGATGACTTAGGTTAAAAAGAAGTCAAGACGGAATAATCTTAAAAATATCCATAATAATGGTTGTTAGTCAAATCTTAGAATTTCTGATGGACACCAGCAAAACTGACAAATTCATGCTTTCATGAGTCCATTCCTTTCTCCCTTGCAGAGGGGAAAAGCCCTCCTTAAGCTTCTGCCTGATGAAGGGGAGGAGCTCTGTGTTAGCAGCCTGTAACAGCACTTCATGGTGCAGATCTCCACTAGCCTCGTGTTCATAGCTCTCTCCAGTGACCTCACGTCTGGACTTTGTGTCCAGGGTCCATGATTACTCTGCTTGGCAAGTTATTAACTGGCGCTTAAGTTTATCATGGTGGTGAACTTTGAGGCCTGACGGTTTTGTTCCTGAATATACCGAAGATGGTTGGGCTTTTTTTTGTTGTTTTGTTTTTAAGTAAAGGGCAGGGGGGGAAGATTGTTTTGAAGAATTTAAATTTTGCATTGTTTTAGGAAGTCAGATTTTGACAGTGTTTTGGGAATAGAGTTGTGCTAACATGCCAGGCTATGAGAGATAGGATCTGTGTCTTCTCTCTTGTTTTTCTTCTTGTCCAATCCAGTTCCAGGGAGTCTGCTGTTTTGTTTAAACTCGGGTTTTCCAGAGTTGTAATTATGTAAATTACTTACAGTTAATGTTATGGTTTTGTGAGTGAAGCCCAATTAATTAAAAAATGGTAATTCTAACTTATAGACTAGTTTCTGTGTTAAGACAGCAGGGATGTCTTTCTTAAGGGAAGTGAAAAACTGAAAATATTTCTAATTTGTGTCCTTCAGACTGTTAACGTGCAAGATCCACGAGTTTGTGTAGGGGAGGGGCATCAGCAGGGATCTGACAGAGATTTGCAAGCGAGTCAATGAGTTCAGCCTCCCTCTGCGTCTCTTCTTTCATCCAGGCAACCACCTTGACTCTGGAAGACAGTTAATGCTCAGTACTCCAATACCTGCAGGTGGAGTTTTGGTATTAGAGATGGCAGCAACAGAGGAGCCATTGCACACAACTCAGTAACTGGCATTTAGCTGTTCCAGATCTAACTTTCCTCTGATTTAAAAAATAGCCAACCAACCACATAGAAAAACCCCACTGCTTTTTAAAATTAAGCAACTTTATAACTGCTAAATATTTTCAGCTGTGAGTGCAGCTTTTTGAGACCTCAGGTGAGCATATTAGATTGGTGGTATTATAATGTGCAATAGATTTTCCTGTTTGCTTATACAAATATTTGGGAGTAGCTGTTTTTAGTCATAAAGCTAATTTATAGTGTGTATAAGCCTCCTGTCAGCTCTGTCAGTAAGAGATGGATAGGGTCAAATATTTTGGGGTGTTTTTAGAAAATTAATGTAGGGTTGAGTAAAAAGACTGGGATTTGTTTCTTTTTTTTAAGAAAACCATCACCAGAACAAATGTACCCATCTGGATCATCTGTTCAAGCCAGCTTTCAAACAGGATTTATTTCTGATTCATGAGCATACTCTATTTCTCATTTATTCCTCTGGCTGCTCATGTGAAAAAGAACAGACACAAATACTGGGAAGATGTGACCTCTTCCCCCAGACTAAAAACAAGGAAAATGCCTAGCAAGGGCCAGGAGAGCTGTAGGCCAGCTCATGGTCCCCGCATGTTCATGGTGGCTCCATACCCAGGTCCAGCACCAGTTAGGTTCTGTGGAGAGACAGCAGTTTTTGCTTTGCTGATGGGGACATCATGCAAAAACATGACGGGTTTTGACCGGGGGCTGGTACTGAAGGGGGGAACATTCAACCCTTTGCAGCTTCTTGGATCATTATATGGCAGTTAAAATAGCTCCCACCACACAAAAACGCGCCATCAGATAGCAGGACACTCTGACTCATTAAATATAGCCTTACCAAAATCATTTCTCGGGGTGTTCCACTTTGGGTCACGACATTAAATCATTACTGACACTCAAAATCTATGAGCCAGCTACTCACCGGCTGAATAGACCCATAAACACAGCTGTGCTGGCGGCTACTTTTTAGAAGGTTTTTCTTCAAGCATTTGGCTTGACTTTTACAAATAGTCTGCTTCTTCTGCACAGTTTCTCATCTCCAAGGCATGACCCCCTTGTTGCAATCTGATTGTGAAATATGACGTTCCCATTCACCTGCTAGCAGCAGGATGCTTTCTGTACAAGCTGGGTGTAACAGCAGAGTATTTTTTTTTGTGGTGTTTGGAGATCTGATACTGTGCCATGAGGTGTCTCTGTCTCCACTGCTTGCCTGTCTCTTTCCCAGGGGAAAGCTCTATTTTCATTTGGTTAGGGTGGGTTTTTCTGACCATTTGCTGTAATGGTAACTGTAAACGTAGCTGTAAATGCCCACGTGAGGTGGGCAGGTGTGGGGATGTGTGTATGAATGTTTACACCTCCCTCAAAGCGCTCCAATGCTAAATGCGAGTTTCTTCACATTTGTAAATGAAATAACATATTTCATATAACTGCTCCACTTCCAAGGAACCAGAAGGAAAACAAGTTTTGCCTCACCTGATCCCAGGTTAGTTTCTTCCTGACAGGTTTCAGTAGCATCCCACAAAGTCTTTTGGAGGTATGACACCAAACATTTGCAGCTTGCCCCTCAGGTTTCCAAGTTTATTTAGCCTACTGGGCATTGGTTTTGTTCAGAGTAACTTTGGTAAGCAGCAGCTTTCACTTACATTTGCTAACTGTGCTCTGTTGCTCAGGGTATAACAAAAAGGGAGGCAGCAGACAATTTATTAATTCAAATAGAGATAAATTTATTATTTATATCAGGAGTTGTGGTTCTCCGCTAACACCTCCAGATCAGACTGGCTTATCCACAAACGTATGCCCTGGGTCTTCTCTAGCACCTGTGATGACTCTCCTAGTCCTAAAGCATGGTTACCATTTCTTGTACACTTTCTGTTAACTGTGAGCTCCTGAAGTGCAGCAGAGGGGTGTGATGACACTGAGGGGGTGTCTCTGGCTACAGCATGGAGTCACGCAGGGACACCTGTGAGTGCAGGGATCCTCTTGGAAGACTGTGCTGCATCAGCCCAGGCCACCACATCTGGCACGGGTGAGTCCTTTTTGTCTGTTGAGCCACATCAGGGATTTGTTCAGGAATAGTGGATTGGTTCTGTCCACAAGAGGACCCAAGAGCAAGCACTGATGCAGTGTGGATGCTCAGCAGTCCAGGACAAAAGATGACCTGGAGAACTGAGCTATCACATGGTGCAGATGTACAGAATGCATGGGACTGCCCTGAGCCGCTCCAGGGATCAAAGTGGGCAGAAGGTTTTAGCAGCTGGGGCAGTGGAAAGGACACATGCCCACAGAAAGACTCTGTGTTTCCCACAGAAAGATTCAGGACAGGCAGTGGTCAAGCCCTTCCTCCACTGTGAATCTCCTCACCTTCGTCTTGTAGGAATAAATCTGCTCAGCCTTCAGGAGTCTGCTACTGCTCCACAGGAGACAAGCACTAAGCAGGGGTTTATGTGCTTATGTTATGTTTATTTGAGATTTTTTTTAAACACAACACGCTTTTTCTGGAGAGCATACATGATTAGAACCAAAAGTTTTGAGAAGATCTCATGGTTTGAGTTAAACTTTTGTGTCCAGGATGTGATTTCTGGGCCAAACCAAGAGAAAGAACTGCTCCAAAGAATCCAGGAGGGCAGAGAACCCACCTGAGATGTGAGACCCCCAGCAGCACCCTGTGCCCTGGCTACATCACCTGGAGCTTTTGCATGCCAGTCTGCCACCTAACTGCAACATACTCCTTTTTCCCAAACCACATCTCTAGCTGTTGGTTCCTGTTTCTGAAGTAAGAACTGACAAACTTTGTGCTCCCAGTTTGACAGGCACTTAGAGAAACTCCTGACAGGGAGTGATGAGTTCCCTTTGCTCCTGTTGCAAATTTCTCCTGCTTTCATGTAGTTCCTTGTTTTCTTTGATAAGCGCAGTCTAAATGTATAGTTATATTCCTTCTGGCTGGGCAGTTGAGCAGGACTGGATTTCCCGGTTCTGAAGACAAGTAAGAGCATTGTTTGATATTAAACAACACATTGTTTTGGTGCTTTTGCTGCTTTTGAGAGTAAGATTATCAGAAACAGAGCCCCATAATGGGGTAATAAACAAACTGGGTTTTCCCTTCGCTGAAATGAGTGCACAATAGCATGCAGTACATTGGCTTTCAGGGCTTTCCAAACCAGCAGGTAGACAATTAGTGTTATTGTTCCCTTATACATTCTTTAAGGGTATCATCAACCCTTCAGATCTCTGCCTGCCCTAGGTGTTTCTTCCTTGTTTTGTTAGGTCAGCTTTTTCTGAATATGTCTCCTTTGTTACTATTGCCTTAAAATTAAGCCCTGTTATAAAAAGCAAGCGAGAGATGTAAAGGGGTAAGAGAAAAACAATTCCTTCTTCAAATCATTCTATTCCTTCTGTGCGTTGTCCTCTTTCTAGAGACGCGGGGAAGGATGGAAAGCAGCTCTCTCTGGAGACAGCGCTTCTATTAATGAACTGAAAATAGCAAAACCAGCAGCCAGGATTTTCTACATGTCTCCCCATTTCACGAGTGCAGAAATCCATTTTTTTCCTCTCTCTGCTGTAGGCCACACTTTTAGATGTTTTCCTTACTTCTCCTGTGACATTCCAGTAACTTTACCTTTGTATCCATAGCGTACTTAAGGAAGCCTAAATTTAGTGTTTTGGAAGACAGTATGACTGGTTTAGGGTCTAAGTTAATCAAAAAATGCTTTATGCTTAATGAAGTAAGTGTAACATAACTTCAGAAATTTGATTTTTACTCAGTGTTAGAACATAACTGGGTACATTTTACATAATTTTGTTGATATGGTTTCTGTGAGTTGGGCAATATAATGATTAAAGTTTGTGTCTGAAAGGCAGGACCCTTTTTTTATATGTTGTCATTAAGACGGGGGTATTTAAAGTCAGACCTCCCCAGGCCAATATCTAGGCACATATGCAGTCTTCAAAGGCTCTTGAGCATGCTTAGTGCCTACTTATCTCAGTGTGAATTTGACAGACAAGGGCTGGAGGATTTAACATCATTATAACTGGCTGATCTATGAATAGCTGAACTTATTAAGTCTGGTTTTCTATAGTATCACCATAGGAATGCAGAGCGATTCCAGCTCCTTCCCATGTCCCCAGCCTCACCCAGCCTCCCACCCATTGCATTCCTCCCTTGCTCATCTCTGCACCCCCTTCCTGCAGGCTGGGTGGCTGCTGGGGACCATGGATGCCCTCACCCGCAGGTCACACAGCCCTGCTGGCCTCTGCTTCTCAGGGTGAGGGAAAAGCTGGGTTCTAACTGCCTTTCCCTCAACCACCTACAAATTTCATCTCTTTGAGCTAGTCCTAGCTTTCCTAAAGCTGCATGAACTTTGAGACCTCTCTTGGTTGTCATGCTGCTTGGCTGCAGCCAACCAAGCTCCAGACGTGGTGGACGGGAGAAAGGGGGCTGGCAGACACTGAGTAAGTTCAGACGCCTGGGATGGGGCGTGGGGCCATTTTTTAGGAAACCAGGATGGGAACACCGCATGTTCAGCAAAACCAGGAAGAGCCTGCAAGTGCTAGGGTGTGCAAACAGGGAAATCAACTCCCAGGCAAAGACAAGGAGTCTATTTATTGCGTGTTTGCTCAGTTACAGCGGCAAATGCTGTTTGTCTTCTGTGCCAAAATGCACTCCCTCCCTTTCCAAATTTTACCCTAGGTTATACCTGTGAGCTTGAGTGTCACAGCAGCTTTTCTTCTGGACCACCTGCACTAAGCTGGAGTGGCTTTAGCCGTTGAACCATGAGCCACTGCTGGACTTTGCTCACTTCAATGTGCTGACCTTTGGACAGAGGAGGTAGGAGAGAAGCTGGCTGCTCCTGGCGAAACACGATCACAGTGTACCCAGGGAGGAACCTTTTGTAAAGTGCCCTTTAACCAGCTCTGGTTGTCGTTAGGGGTTGTAATGATTTAGGTTCCTGTGATAGTTTCAGTAAAAGAGCATCTGAAAGCACAAGGTCTGTCCTGTGGTTTCTCCGTGACCTACAAAGTCCTCAGCTGAGGTCTCGGAGGAGCAGCGGGTGCCTGGGTGCTGGGGACGTGACAGCGACGGTGGCACCAGGCACGAGACGGCTTACCAGGACACAAGCCTACTGCTGAGGAGCCACCTGTAGGTTAGTAACCCTACCCTTTGTCGGTATTATAGTCATGGCTATATTTCCTATGGTATTTAGCAGGGATGCAGGCTGAGTCAGGGAGAGCCTGGTCAGTGAGGCACCACTTCAGCCTCCTGGGCATCTACATCTTGGCAGATGCCCCAAAACACAGCGTAGGCATTCACAGAGGAGGTCGTGATAGAAAAGCCTTGTTTCAGAGAAACCTGCCTTCCTTGTCGCTAAATGCAAGAGGCCATCTTATACAAAGGTTGTTCCTTTCGTGGTGCTGACTGGGCTCTGAGTACAACTGAGTGTCTCTGCTAGAAACAGGCAGTCATTGTGGAGGCTCCTGTTCTTCCAGGTTGCATGTGTCCTCCTCTGCTGCCAAGGTGTACATGGCACACACAGCAACCGTCATGCTCTACTCTGCAATGGCTCTTTAATGTTACATTTAATCTTCCAAGGTGATCAATGACAGACCAAAAGTAACCTTTTCACAGGGATAAAATGGTCTTTTTGGGACTCAGAGCACAAACTCAAAATGTTAACTTTTTTCCTCTCTGAAATGATGTAGCTCAGTGACTGTGTAAGGAAATTACTTTTCCTTTGTTGGCATCATCAATATGCTTAGGAAATTACGTGCAAGGCAATTTTAATCTGCTTAAGTTTAATTTTTAACAATAATTGCTCCCAAAAGAATTGAGAGTTTCCAAAGAAAAGCAGTCTAAAGCGTTGGTATAACCTTACTACTCTTCATTGGTTTTGTGGCACTTCTTCAGAAAAGGATTTTCTTTGTTTACAAAGGCCAAAGATCAAAACAAGGCAACCCTCACCACCTGATGGCTGTATTTGTATTTTCTGGGATGCACTGTCTTGTACATACCACCGGTTTCATACCATGAAACATATGAGAAGTCAAATTGAATCCCTGATGTAACATTGCTCATGTCAAATATGATGATGTGGCACCAGGAGTGAATTAACTTCATTCAGATAAACTTATACAGCAGCAAAATTTCAACCATTTCTTCACGTACACCCTTAAATATAAACAGAACAAATAATTCCCTCTGCAGATATCAAATACAGACCTCAGGGGTGATGCAAGAAGTCTAAGTATTTGGACAGGAGAAGGACAGGTGATAAGCTGGTTGTTGCCACATTAGTCTGTACACTAAACAGCAATATATTACATTTTCATATTCAGATATTCTGTGCTAAATCATGTACTGGTGAATCAAACTGGGTAAAGCTGGGACTGACTGCACAAAAATGTCTTCCCTTTCATTTTAGAATGACCTCCAGCAATATAGTATGAAGAACAATGTCCTCAAACATAGGTCTCTGCATACCTCCAGTGATGCTCTAGAAACAACCCTAGAAAGGTCAGATTTCAGCCAATTTAGCTGCACAGAGTCTGTAGGAGCTCTTCCTCTAAATATTTGGTAATTTGGATATTACCTTTAAAATGCAACCTATATGCGTTCCCACCAATTAAATGTGCTTCCTTTAGGAGTTTATCTTGCATGGTTTTGAGAGAGGTAAAGTCACCAACCTTTTAGAGTTCCTGAGAAGATTTTAATTGTTTTTACACAAAAAAAGAAAGGAGTGTTTCTGCAGTAATTTGTCACCTGGTTAACCCACTGACAAGCTGCAATTTCCTGTTTAATTGCAGATGCCTCCTTGCAAACAGCTAATGTCACAGGTGCATTGTAAGCATTAGTTATACCCGATAGCTGAGGACAGTGTTGCCATCGTTACATCTCTGCTAACAAATAAAACGTGCAAAAGTCTCTTCCCTGGACCCAAAGGCAGCACAGCAGACAATCTTTTAGCTGAAGTCTTCTCCTTCCCCCAAAAACAATGTGGCCAACAGGTTGAGGGATGTGGTTCTTCCCCTCTATTCTGTTCTTGTGAAACCCCACCCGGAATACTGCATCCAGCTCTGGAGAGCTCAAGACAGGAAGGACATGGACCTGTTGGAAGGGGTCCAGTGAAGGTCCAGGAAAATTATCAGAGGGCTGGAGCACCTCTGCTATGAAGACAGGCTGAGAGAGTTGAGGAGAGGAGAAGGTTCTGGGAAGACCTTATAAAGGCCTTCCAGTACCTGAAGGGGGCCTACAGGAGAGATGGGGAGGGACTCTTTATCAGGGAGTGTAGCAATAGGACAAGGGGTAATGATTTTCAATTGAAAGAGTGTACATTTAGATTAGATATCAGGAAGAAATTCTTTANAAGGTCCAGGAAAATTATCAGAGGGCTGGAGCACCTCTGCTATGAAGACAGGCTGAGAGAGTTGAGGAGAGGAGAAGGTTCTGGGAAGACCTTATAAAGGCCTTCCAGTACCTGAAGGGGGCCTACAGGAGAGATGGGGAGGGACTCTTTATCAGGGAGTGTAGCAATAGGACAAGGGGTAATGATTTTCAATTGAAAGAGTGTACATTTAGATTAGATATCAGGAAGAAATTCTTTACTATGAGGGTGGTGAGCCACTGGAACAGGTTGCCTGGGAAAGTTGTGGATACCTCATCCCTGGAAGTATTCAAGACCAAGGCTGGCTGAGACTTTGAGCAACCTGATCTAGTGGGCAGTGTCTCTGTCCATGGGAGGGGAGTTGGAACTAGATGATCTTTAAGACTCCTTCCAACTCTAACGATTTCATGATTCTATGATTTGCCCATAGTGCCTACCCTGGTCAGTCCCACGGTTCACATGCATCCTCCCTGCAGATAGAGAAGAAATATGAGAGATAAATAGGGCAGAGCTGAGAATGCTGTGTCTCCAACCCCATCCTTTGGCCAAAGTAAAAGGATCTTCCTGTCTTGGGACATCTTCATGCAGAATCCGAGTCTGAATTCAAGGTGTTGGTTATTGTCAGTTTGGAAATGTCCTCTTGAAAATACAATCCTTCCTCCAGAAACAGGAAGTGTGAGGCTTAGGTGTGCTCTGAATGAGATATACCATCCGCTTAGGCTTTGTGAGTGGCTCAAGAGCGACAGGTCCTAGGTCATTGCAGAAATATTTTCTCTCCCGGGGAAGTGAAAGAGCAATTTAACTAATGGATTTAATAATTGCAGTCATTCAGACCATTCTTCTCATTCCTAAACATTTCGGCTATTATGGTCCTTGAAATCACAGACACTTTGCATGGTTTATCTTGTCAGATATCTACAGAGGTAAGTTATGTCAACAGTACTCTGAGGTCTTTCTTTGAGAAAAGTGTTTTATAGCAGAAGTGTAGTCCTGTAAAAAAAACACCTTCCTGTGATTATTGAGAGCTGCTCATTAACACAGCCCTTGAGCACTTTCAAGTTTAATTAGGCTGGCTTTAGCCCACAGGGTGACCTGGGGCAGACCTGGCAGTCAGGGGGATGATTCCCCAGAGACCCACACCGGTGGTGGGCCCCAGCCCAGGTGCAGCCGTGAAGGTGAAAGTGCCCTTTCACTATTTGAGCATATTTGGTTACAGTGGGTGGTTTAACCACAGGGTTGCAAAGTTCATACCAAGAGCAGCTTATGTTACACTTGTGTTTCTGCACCATGCAAGTGGCTGGGTATAGACGTAGCTCTAGGGCTTGCCTGTGCTGTAGATAACATGTTTGGCGGAATAACAGGGAAATCAATCCCATTTCCTCTGCTGTAGAAGCACATCTTAAATTGGCAATCTAGCTTAAATCAGCCCCAAACCACAGCAAGCCAAAGTGGTTCAGGAGCAGCATGTATCAGAGTACAATGCTGGCCACTGAGAAACTCAGCAAAAGGCAGGTTTGCAGCCCAAATTCTGCCTGCTTGTAGTGAAGGTCAGCAGAAGAAAGGAGCAGAGAGGATTCAAACCCCAAAAGAGGAGGAGCCAGGGCACTAGGGTGAGGTTAGGTAAGGCAAGAGCATGTGATGGCATGGATAAATCCACCCTGGGCTGCAGGGACAAAGTGCACCGTGCCGAGGCAGGGCGATGGGCCAAGAGGTGTGACCCTGCTCCTGACTCACGGCAGCACGCACCACCAAGGGGTGACTCGGTCACAACAGCTTTTTAGTAGGAAAAGTCCTGTCCCAGGTATTCTGGAGCACAGGACTGGCACAAAGCTTCACCTGTCTAACACAGATTTCTTTGAAAATTATGCCTTTTCTGTGCATGGCAGGTCAGACTCTCTACACCATCAGAAGTTGGCTTTTTCTAATCCTGACAATAAATCAGTGTTCTGATGCATGGAAGTTGTGAACATGTAATACCATGTAATGTAAGATACACTGGAGTTAATGGATCCAGTCAACTCCCCTGCAGCTTGTTCAGTCTACTCTGGTCTAAATTTTTCCTTTATGTCAGTGGGAAGCAGAAAAGTAAATTTGTCTTCCTGAAGACAAATCAGATAACCTCTTATCTGATAACCTTGTTTTACAAACAATTTCTGAGTAACGCTTATTGTCTTATTTTCACTAAGACATTAGGAAGTAAAATAGAAAAGGTTATGCCCTAACTAGAGATGATGCCTGCTGGCTGGGGGAAAAGCTCTGTCATTTAATACCCTTCTATTCCACTGTGACCTGTGAAGGGACAGAGCAATTGTTGGAAGAGAAGCAGTGAGTGTTAGGTGGGCTAACCATGCTCAGTTTCATACCCCAGTTCTGGAAGCCTCCTGCACATAGAAGTTTGGAGGTCTTGATCGTCTCTCTTGGGAACATGTATCACAAAACCCCGTGATGCCCTCTTTTGCAAAAAGGCCCCAGAGAGAACAACCATGAGTCTTATTTGCTGGGAACCTTTTAATTATTGAAATTGATTGGTATATGGTTGGCTTGTGCTGGCTGGATATCCCTGCTAACCACAGGCAGCGGTCACAAGGTACCTTTCAGCAACCTGTGAAGCTCACACAAGTGTAGTATGCCTCCCTTCTTGATTCCTCCAGTATCTTCAACTTCTTGATACCTGCAGCACTAGATTTCACTGGCTGCATCCAAACTATGCCAAAGAGCTAACTATTCTACCCTCTGATCTTTCTGGATGGTTCAGTGAGCTCCCTGTTATAGAAGGGCTCTCATCTACCCTCTCATCTACCCTCTGTGAAATCTCATCAACTTCTCCAGAGCGGGAGTGGTGCTGTGAAACTCACTTTAGTAGGCTTTAAAAGAAATCTTTCCCCTGTTTTCCCATGAATTTGCTCAATGCTGGCGATTTGACAAATGCTTTAGGCCAGCAATGCTGGCAGAAGGGCTGGTCCCACCTTCTTCTTTCCCCCTGCCAGCCCAGGTGTTCAGTTGTGTGTGCTCAGGGTGCAGCTGCAAAAAGGCTTGTGGCAGCAAAAGCGGAGGCTGCACAGGATGGCTGTAGGAAGGACTGAGAGAGACATTATGTTGGCAGCACCACTTTAACACATCTGTGAGACTGTGGTGTGAAACACTGGTCTTGAGCAACCACATCAGGCTAGTAAGGTCTGGACCTTTTTCCCACAGAGTATTTACCCAGGGACTGGAAAGCAATCATTGTATTAACCTCCCTTATAGATATGTCTATCCAGAGCCCACCCTGTATTTATTTTAATAGAAAGCAAACATGTCACAGAAATGTAATGGTTGTGGCTATAGGAAAAAACCTTTGGGTTTGGCTGGTTTCCTTTATTATTTTTTTTAATATGCTAATTAAAATCTATCATATTCCATGGGTTTATTCAGTATCTGTCTTCTTACATTTTGGAATCTAAAGCCTGCTTTCGGGTTTAAATGAAAGCACAAAATTGCACATAGGGAAGCTGAGCCTACTCTCCAGGGTGATCATCTGTGCTGACTTTCATTGCAGAAAGACAATTAAAGTGTTTGCTAAAAATAAAACAAAAACTTTGTCTAGTGACCGTTAAGGTTATCAGGGCAACTCTCACTGCCCATTAACAAGAGAAGCCTAAGACTAAAAATCAAAAGGGGAAAGCCCAAGGTGTCCTTGGCCAACTTTCCCCCTGGGGGGACTCCACCTTCAGTGGCTGTGACTTTGTCCTCTCCATGCTGGGATAGGAGATGTGGTGGGGGCTGGCAGAGCAGAAGGAGTGGCTACCTTTACAAGGGTGTTGATTGGGAATCCTCCATCAAAGCACTGACGTAGGAGGTTACGCATGGAAAAGGCTTCAGAGTGAGAGACCTTGGAAAGCTATTGACTCCAAATATCTAACTGGGTGCCCAAATACCTCTGAAAAAAATCTCTTCAGAGTGTAAACAGTAAAGCTGTTTTGAGGTATGTAATTATGTGTGTGTTTATTGTATACTATCACCCCTAAAGAAGTAAGAGTGTTGTGGTACAGAGTGTATGTTCTCTGAAGGATCTCTCTGGTTTTTGGTCTACAATAACTTAGGAAAGTCAGGAAATGACGAATTGTGCTGTGTTAACTCACATTGTGTAAGAACAGGTGTAAAATAACATGTTATTCATTTAAATAAAGTGGTGTTGTCTCTTTAAACATTGAAATAGGCAATAAAATGGTTCTACAAACATGTGGGAACCTGTTCCACCAAACACGAAGTGGTTTTGTTAAAAGAGAAGGAAAAGAAAGAAAAAGAAATAAAAAAGTGTGTCTGTTACATTTTAAGATCCTAATTTTTGTGGCTGTATTGTGGCTGAGGATGGGTTTATGTGTGAATGTCCTGACAGACTGTAAAGGCTTTCTGAGATTAAGATCAGAGACCTTGTAGGTCACTCTTAAATTAATATGTCCTTTTGGTGAAATATTTCACTTGGCACTTTCCCTTCTCATTCCACTACTCAATAGTTTTTGAAGACCAAACATAACAGTAAAGGCCAACACACTCCTCACTCCTTACTCTTCCTTCTCCTTTCACTTACTTGCTCACGTGTCTGCACTGTCACAGGATGCCAAGCTGCCACCCTGAAATAACTCCTGAAGGTCAGTTTCCTACCATGATCATCTCACTCTCATCCAGAGAATAACCCCACCCCAATAAAAGGATGAGCATGTAATCAGCCTCTGAATCTGCCAAAGCAGTTGGGAGCTTTGATCTTTGTCAAAATCCCAGATTACAGAACCAATGCTTTACTAATGCTTGCCGTCAGGTGGAGGAGCCCAGTGCACCCAGTCAGCAGAGGCCAGATTATGTGTCTGCTTGCATAAGAGAGCCAGCTGAGGGGAAGCACAACACCTCCATAGAAGCCTATTCTGTGTCAGGGAGCAGGTCCCCATCCAATAGGTATTAGCACATTCCAGTGTATCTCATCTCACTCTTTTTCTTCAAATGTCCAGCTTTTTCTATCACTCTATTCAGGAGAACAACTATTTAGGAAAAACCTTACATGTGTAATCCCATTACAGGAAAGGCTAAAAGGCAATGGAAGGTAGGCATGGACTGGTCTGGATGGACTCTTCTCTGTACTGTTCTCTTTCACATCTTTTAGGATTTGGCCCTGGCTTAGCTGTCAGTCACCAAAAAGAGGAAACATCTAAATATTATTCATAGTATTATTGTAATGGACGGGGACACCTCATTGTTGCAGCCAAGCTGTACATTAGGAGAGAAGATGTGTTTGTACCCTTCTACCAGCGCAGTGGACGCTGCAGGAGAAGAGGAGCATGTGTGCATGTACAGGACCCATCCTCCCTGCTGCTTGGATGGCTCTGCCTGTGGCACTTTTCCGCTCTGCCTTAGGTGTATCCCTCTCAGGATGCCAGAGCCATCATAAAGAGGCATATGTAATGCTGTGTAATCCTTATGAACGCAGTGTGCTTGAAGCTGATAGGAAGCAGGTGCCTAATGCATGGGAAGACCAGAGAGGGTGAGGGGGAACACACTTGCAATATTCTGCCCAACTTCCCTATAAAAGCATGACCTGGAGGGCAAAGGAGTATCTTTTCAAATTCTGCCATTGGGTGTGCTGACACCTCAGAATAGCCTGCAGCAGCTTGATCTGCCGATGCTCATTGCTTTAAACAATAACGGGGGCATGCCTTGCAAACCACCAACCAGCTGGAGCTAAAAGTGAAAGTACAAATTGAAAGTCAAGGGTTTGAGTGCCCTCCCCTCCCTGAGCCTCCTTGGTGTGGTATACTGAAGGGCCTTCAAAACTTGAGCCCATTGGCTCACTAGCCCTGGTGCTTTTTCATGCCATGTACAGCAGAGTAGTCTTCCTCTGTGTTCAAGTACACACACAATTGTATTCAATAGGATTTGCTTTACAATTCTTATGGTTAAAAAGTTCGTTTTTCAACAGAAAAATGCAAAGTAAAGAGAAGGATACTGACTTAAAAAGAAATATTAATTAATCTGGTGGAAGAGAGTTTTGCAAGCTTGTAACAGCTAAATATTTCATACTCCCTTCCCTGTATAGATCAGTGGGATTGAGACATGGATCTCATTTGGGCAGGATCTCCTAGATTTTATCACTGGATTTGAGACTGATTCCTTCCACAGTCTGGGCAAACCCCAGTTAATTTCCATACTGCAACTTCCTTGCCAGTCGAGCAGTACCTGCTTCTCTGTGTGAGTTAACATTTGCAAAGAGGAATTCTGCAGATGAAAGACTTGTACAGTAGATGGGCTGCAGGCATTTTGGGACCAGGATCTGGGCTGTAGGTGTGTTTGTACAGTGCCTAACATACCACGGCCACAGCACTGTGGATAAACAAGTATAAAAAGCCAGAACAGAGTGATTGCCATCACCCTTTGGGTTTGCAGTGTAAGTAATGCAGCTATCCTTCCTGTTCGCTCTCAGAAACTGCCACAAAGATGTTTCTTTTGCCTGTCTTTGCCATCCTCCACATTTCTCTCTCTCTAACTTGGAGCCTTCTAATTTTAGAGCGCTTATCTCCTCACCCGTTGACTCCCTTACCCTCCTTGTCTATTGACCAGCCTCTGACTCTGCAGCACAAGGATGTCTCTACGTTTTACATGCCTAGATTAAACCACTAAGAGAGCAAGACATACAATCATGAAGGACCATCTGGTACAAACTGACAGTGCTTTCTCTGCAGAATCCACCTGTCCGCACAGTTCGTCACGGAGAGGTGAAGAAACCTCTTCTTCCACACTAGGAGAAGTTTCTCCTTCACTTCTTCCGCACTCTGAAGTTTCTGCCTGCGTGCTGCTTGGCTGGAGGTTTGGGCCAAGCTTTACTTTTGGGGAAAGAAAAAAAAGAGAAAGAAGAAAGGAATAGCTATGCCAGGAAAAACAAAACAAAACAAAACAAAACAAAACAACTGGGAAAGGACTGAAAGCTGTAGTTGTTTTGCTTCTGCATTATGCTGGTTTCTTTTCACCTTCTCCTGGCAATGTCCTTTCCCAGAAATTAGTCATCTCCCCAAGGCATGCCCTACTCCTTCATCTCCCACTGGCTGGTTGTGCACACTGCTTGCCGACTGGGAAATCCATCATCCAGAGAGTGTTTTGGTGCCGTTCCTCCTCTTTGCTGCTCGAGAAGGTGTGTTGTTTGCTTTGCCTAAGTGCTCCCGGGGCCTAATGCTCCGTTGTTATGTACAGACCATTTCTGCTGTCATGAATCATGTTTTACCACCCCTGTGCTTTTACTCCCACACCAGGCTCTTATTTTATTTTTTTTTTTCCTTTTGGGTTTTTTTTTTTTCCTTTCAAGCAAACACGTTTGAGTTTCCCTGTTTGCCGCTGAAACGGTGCACGCCGGGCACACGGCACAGGCCAAGTTGTTCCTACCTTCCCTCTGCTGCCAAGATCAGTAAAGCTACCCCTCACTCCCTCTTGTTTTCTGCAACTAAAAGTAAATTGATTCAGTGCAGCCCGAGACAATTTTATTATTTTTTTTTGCCAGACACCTATGAAGGAAAGGGAAAAAATATGTTTTTTCTCTGAAAAAACCCTCATACCATCAAGTAAAATATGTCCTTTTTCTTATCTTATCTGTTGTGAGTAACTCAAGCTATTTGCACAACGCCTTGTGCTAGGAAGGAGTTGTTTGTATATGTTTCACTCCCTTTTTTCTGAGTTTTGAATTTTGAATGAAATCTTTCTCTTCAAATTCCTCCTCCCTGCGAAAATGTCATGATTTCTCTTTCCTTTGCTTCCCTGAAGGCTGGACCCAGCCCTCCCTCCAAAGATCCCTTCATTGCAGAGGGTTTTCTATTAATCTTCAAACCGCTTTGGAGAGCTCTCTGCGTCTGGCAGCGCTAACATCCCCTCTCCCTCCCGTCCCACCCACTTAGCCTCAGCCTAAGAGCCCTTAACAAATGACTCCCAAGGAATTTAAATGGCTAACGCTCGCTGGCCAATGAAGAGATGCATAAACTCTATAACCAGGTTAGACGGCTCTTGCCATTAGGAAGAAAGGTTGGTGGGGCAAAGGCACGAGTCCTCTTAACCTGTCGCACTTCCATCGCGGGACCGGAGAGGTAAGGGGAACCTCCTTTGCTCTGTAGGGCTTTCTGTCTGGTTTTCACATATCGGGGCAGCTGAGACCGAAAGCATGTCATTGTCAAGGTATTGGGTTTGGGGCTTGCCTTCCTTTAGAGAATCCTGAGGAGTTGTTTGAGAAGGAAGCAACTCCTTCTGCTCTTGAGCTACAAGCTCGACATGGCGAACATCTAAAAGAATTTGCGTAGCAAGTAGCAAAGCGAATGTCAGAGCAGTGAAAATTACACTTATATATATATTTTAGACAGAGGAAAACAAATAAAATTGTGTCTCAGAGATATTTTTTCTGCTATTTTAAATTAATGAAGTGAAAGGCAGCCGTTTACAGCCACACACTGTTGTGCTTTCAATTGGGCTGTCTCTGCCATTTTCTGTTTGTGCTGGTTGGTATTTTGGTTTGTTTTTTTTCAAGAGATAGACATAAAAATCAAGCTTCAAAGACTGGGTTATAAGCTTTAGATACAGAATGTGGGGCTTGTAGATTGATGGTGGCTACCCGTCAAGGTTGAGCAAGCAAGCTACATATGCAATTATTAATAATACAAATGAACCTATATAACTTGCTCTATATACTGAATATTTGATAGTATTTTAAGAGAACCAACTTCTAATATTATTCTATTCACATTCTTCTTAAGTAGCATGTGAACGTTTAAGACTTGTATGTGACAGGACACGTGACATTAATCTCTTCACCCTTATTTATTTGTTTGTTTAGTGTTTAACTGGAGCCAGTGCTGATAACAATAGTGAAGTTTGAACTTAAACCCAAAGAAAATCAATTGAATTTAAAACCTTAAAAAAAAAATAAAAAAGGAAATGTAGTTGTTGTAAGTAAGGTTCAGTTATAACCAAGGACAAAATTGTCCATTCACATGTTGGGCCAGATGCAGCAGTTCTGTGTAATGGTGTCCTGTTGTGAGCTAGATGGTATTGAAGCCGTGCTTCAAAATGTGTGTAAGGTGCTCCTTCACCCTTTGCACACCCAGGCTTGCCATGGGTGACAGCCCATGCTTGAAGCATGTGAGGGATGTCACAGCACGAAGTTACTGCCGTCCCCTGCAATGCTCCATGGCCTGACAGGCTGGGTTGCAGAAAGGGCGTCTTTTTCAATTTTATCATCACAGTTATCTCGGGAGAGGCCTTCACACCCAGCACAGTCCACAGTGGCACACGTTGGTGTTAGCTGATGATGTTGCACCAAAGACCTTGCTAATGTCTCATAGAGCTGAGAGAAAATTTCAGTTAAATTAATACAATTAATCTAACACAATTGCAAAACATCCTTTTTGCTCATCAGGAAAAGACCATAAGACTGTCTATCAAGAGCAGGTTGTAACGTTGTTGGTTTGATTATTTTTCCATTGGTTTCTCATATAGCTCTGCACTGTATAACTGAGATTAGATAAATGTGTTGGATAAAAATGCATAGTTAACAAAGGAGGAGCCATTTTGCTACTCTTTTTAATCATTTCTATTCAATTCTGCATTTCAGTTCCATTCTTTGCTGAAGAAATTATATTAAATTGAGTGTTGCTTGTCTCCTTTCTTCGGCTTTTAATTAAGCAACAAAAAAATCTCACTTAAGGTCACCAAAAGGTGAATTTCAAATGACATCTGTCGCAAATCGGACTCCTTTTCTGAAGCACACAGAAATACGATTTCCAAAGCATAGGTATTTCCAACTGAGCTATAATTTCAGTAGGCTTAAATTGTCTTGAATTAACCCAGCAAGGGAATGGTGCCTCCTGAGAGAGTCCCTGCCTTAGTTAAACTTTACTTTTTCTTTTTTTTTTTTAATTTATAATATTAAACCTGGGCACGGGTAATGAGTGCTCGAAATCTCTTCCTTGTACTTGTAAACTTCGTTTCTCAATTTCAATCCAAGGTTCATAGGTTTGTACATACTTCTTAGACCAGAGGTCAGGTACAAATTGCTACACTTTGCAGCTCCTTTCTGCCGATATGACAGAATTTCACGGCACAGACAACTGCCTTCCATCCCCCTCTCCTCTGCGCACGGGCAACGCCAGGCAGTTAACAGCGTGATATGTACAAGTCAGCCATTGGTACCTGAGTTTAATAAATAACTAACTGGGTTTCAGTGGTGCAAGGTGCATATTATAACAGGGGTCAGATGTCAGTGCACAAAGGAAAAAAAAAAAAAGAAGAAAAAAAAAAAACAAGAAAAAAACCCCACACAACCCAACGCCCAGTCACTGACGAAGCCAAATGCTTTGAGTTTAATGTGCCTTCGGCAGCCAATGTTCACATCCCAACTGCAGTTCACTCTGTGCCGATTTTCACTGCTGTGACCTGAGGGGGAGGGAACACGTTGGGCCACTTTCAGGTTTCCCTGAAACCTCTGTCCTCCTGCTGCAAGCAGGGCCCCCCTCTTGGTGCGGCGTTCCCGTGGTGGACACAAACCCGAGAATGTTGGAATAAAAATAGATTAGGGTGAACTGAAAAGCCTGAAGCTGTTTTTGTGATGTTCTCTAAGTGAGTAGGCTTCACACGAACAAGCAGGATGTGTTGTGTTTCACTCTGGGATCTCCAGAAGAGCTAGCTGGAAAAGTTAGATCAGAAAGGCTGAAAAGGGAACTGTCATTTATGAATTTTTATAGATACTCTTGGTTGCACTGTAGAGGAGTGGACATGTTGCTGTATGTTTACCTAGATAGACAGACAGGCAGAGTGCTCTGCATTATAATAACAAAGAAAGATCACTGGCACATGCACACATATCCCTATTCCATAGGATTCACAGACATTTTCAGTGATCCAATTAAATCACCATGCTCATATATAAGATTTTTCTTGGAAGAGGCAAGTGAAATAGGAGAATATCTTATCTTTCTTGTGTAATAATTAACAGGTTGGTCTAGTTGTGCCTTTGCTTTTCAGTTGCAGAAGATTGTTTTTCCTGTCCTATGGCAAAAGCTTGCAAGCTCCTAGCCCGCACCGAACGAAACACTTCTTCCTTTCCTTGAAAGAATGCTCGTCAAAGCAGACAGTTAATGATGAGGACACACTTACCTCTACCAGCATGTCTTCAGAGAACGCTCTTTACTTGTGCTGGTTGTAAACAAGCACTGCAAAACGTTTCCCATCAAGTACAGCTCATCCAGTATAGTTCCTAGGCTTGTTACATACTGAGTAACATATATTGCCCTTTATTTATATGTCACACATTTTCCTGTCTGACCGTGGTATTAATAGACTTTGTTGACAAAATTGAAATATGGGAATTTGGGGAGAAGGGGAGGGTTGTTGTGTTTCCTGATTTGGAAAGCTGATATGAATGATTACACAATCCATCTCTCATCTTCTCAGCTTTCCTCAACATGTGGCTTCAATATCTTGCAGGATTATAACTTCAGCCTCAGCCAGCGACAAGTTCTTTCAAAACGGCTGAGAGTTCCAGAATTACTTTGAGTTGAACTGGGTAAAAGACAGAGCTGGGGCAAACGGTGCAATACACGAGTTACACAACGTGTCGGGACAAAGTTCTGAATGACTGGCAGCAAGGTGCATTATAAAATAAGGGAGGAGACTGGGTTTCGCTTACCCAAATTTCCTTCAGAAGTGGTTTAAGCCGAGGTGGCTGGTTTGGCACTGCACTAGCAGAAAAACACTCAAGAAACACACATTTCATTGACAGAATTCACATTGCAGAAGCAGGGAAGATAACGACTGTGTTGGTAGGATGCTCTAGGTGTTGGTGGTGCTTTGGCACATCGGTAGCTGTTTCATCAGCATCACTTCGTTCTCGCTATGGGAAACACATATATGCATGAACAGAATTTTCACTTGTGATCATCAAAAAGCAATGGCAAGAAGTAACATGTCAGCCTCAGGAAAGTTTTCTCACTTTATTATTTGAGATATCATTGTCGATATCCCACTGAATACTATTTTTGCAGTTTCTAAGCCAGGAGATCAGGTCGTTGAGGGGTCTCCATCCTGGCAATATTCGCTGCTGGGCACTGATAGTACACTTTGACAGCCTTTGCAGGATCACACTCCACATTAAATATGCTTTAGAAGGATGCCGAAAGGGTTGATAACAAAATAGGCAGGGAATCCGCACAACATAAGGTAACTTTATTTTGTAGGGGAATCATAATTGCAGTTCCATCTTTTAAATTGTATATAAAATTGCTGTGAGGTACGATTAATATGGCTAAGGGAATTGCTATAATACGTCTAAGAGAATTAGGTCTGTGGTTGTTATTGTTCTTAATGATAGTGACGAAAATAGGAAGTTTAACCTTCAAATCCTAATCTGAAGTTGTAGCCAATTGTTGACTGTACAAACTCGGTGCTCAATTATCGCATTAGCATTCAAGTTTTAACCTGGGAAATTTGAGGGTGTTAATTTACAGAATAATTTCAGGTGTTTCCCTCCTAAAAAGGAGCAAGAAGTAGAAGAACAGATTTATAGTAATTTTGTTACAGCTTTGTAAGCCAAATACATTACTTTTGATTGGTGCCTGGAGGACATAAGCAGTCCCTGGGAGGATTTTCAGTAATGCCCATCACTGTCTTAAAAATATCCCTATAAAAACCATTAGAGTCTTGTAACTGATGTCAGGGGGGTAGTAGTGCTAGATGCTGAGTACTGTTGGAAATATCACCCTTAATTTTATCTTTCTTTATATTCCTTCTTTGAAGAGAATGCAATCAAAAGATGAAGCCAGCAGGTTTTGATGTTTTAAATGGACCCAATCATTTTTAATGCATTTAGGTCACTTAGGATGAATTTAAGCAGCTGAGAATCATTCATGGACCTTTTCTGCAGTAGCTCCACCCTGAAAATTGCTTTTCACTCCAGAACATTAGCTTGCGCAATAGACAGGTAATATGACTAACTGACCAGAATAAAATTGACATTTAAGGTTGAAATATGAAGTCTCCCACTGAAATCAGTGGCCAGTCCCCTGATGATAGGCCCTAGGTCAAGATGCCAAGTGCCATCTTTAGCAGAATTTGGAATTTCAGCAGTTAGCCTGGGGATTTAACAGGCCAGTCTTATCTTACCCCTTAGATTCTTTACACTGTTTCTCTCTACATTTAAGCACGATACTTCTGGTGGGCAGAGAGCCACTGCTGTACGTGTTCATGCCCAAACATACATGGGAAATGACATGGTGCAGCAAACACTGCCACGTGTGCATCTTCTTGGGTCCTGTGCAGCACCTGAGCCAAAGGGTTTCTTCCAGGTGACCCTGGCTGGAGAGATGGACAAGTTTGATTGCCTGAATCCAGGCACGCGCATGATGATGGGAATATGCAGTGCTTTAGTGGTGCTGCCAGCAGGGTAGCTTCCGCAGCAGACAGACAGACAGACATGTTGTCAATAGCGAGAGCAAATCTGATCTCTCCCAAGCTGCTCATCACAAGCTAGCGATCAAGTCTCTTGCCAGCCAACCTTCCTGCCCTTCCATGTCTGCTCACACAGTTCACCCCTTTCTCCACAGACTTTTGACAAAACCAATCCAGATTAAGAAAATCCACCTTTTCAAAACGTTTTACCTAGCCTGGGGCAAGTTCTTCACCCCAGTTCAGCTTCAGGTAAAGCAGTGTGTCTGACACGCTGCAGACATGTGCATGGCCTGTTAGTCTCAAGTACTGCTTTTTTTGTTAAGAGGCTGAAGACGTCATCCCTCCCTAGTAACCTTCCCTCTCCTGTATGAAAGGCTTTCAGAAAGGTCCCTAGCTGAAAAGCCGTGCTGAAATGCTGCACTCTCTCTTGCACTGACCCACCACAAGATTCAACTTCAGATGTTTGCATTTCAGCAGCAACAGCAGGTAGGGAACCAAGCTGTGGTCCAACTCCTGTTGAAAAACAAACTAGCCTTTCACACTTGAAATATAAATTAATTGGGAGCCAGGCAAAGTCTTTGCATGGATTTTTCCCCAAGGATCAGATCCTTTTTTCCACCATACCTGCTGACTGCCTGGCCTCTGTCCACAGGGTGAGGAGAGGACCTGGGGGCACTCTTTGCAGCAGGATGTCCCCTGAGCTGATTGCAAACAGAAGGCCAAGCCTTCTGCCAGGAAGCACATGGAGATGACAGCAAGCATTTGCAGGGCCAGTGGCTATGTTAGGCACATTTGTAAAATAGAAGAGACTGTAGTTTGGGAAGGAGGACCTTGCAGGCCGGGTCCCTCCTGGCTGCAGCAGTCAGGCACATTGGGGTTCAGCTTCAGTAAGCAGCCCCAAAGACACCCAGTGTTGTTTGCCTCACTTATGCAAATAAACCATAAGAAAAGTGTGACAGCCATGCCAAGAAAATGGAACTGGTGTGTAATGACACCGAAGTTATCATTAAAAGGAGAGGTAATTTGCACATTATGCATGGACCTACCTGATTTCAAATTGACGTGGCCACTGCAGTTTTCTGTTCAGGCCAGAAATCTGCAAACAGGCAAACCAGGTGTTCAGCAGGAGCATTTCTGTGGATATCTGATGTTTGTGATAAAATTACACAGTAAGTTGTTATTAGTAAGTTGTTGTTGTAGTTGTTGTTGTTCGTTATGTACATTTTATATATATAAAGCTGCCTTGAGAAAAGTTTCAGCTTTTGAAAATTAAGAGCTTTAGCAGCAACTATACTTCCAGAGGATTACCATTTGCCCTTACTATTTCAACTAAAAAACTAGGAAAGTCACATTTAAACCAGTAGCTGTTATTCCTCTCTGTCGACAGGGTGTATTTAGTTAAAATTTCAGCCACCCCTGCAGCAGCTGTGGCTTAAAATGTTAAACTGCAGCGATTCCTTGAAGCAGGTAGGTGGCCATGCGCTGTCTGTAGGGGGGGGTGGCTGTGCCAGCTTGGCAGGGGTTTGGAGGGTCCAGGGTCTGCAGCTGGGGTGCCACCATCCCTATCCCTTCCAAGAGGGTCTCAGCAAGCTCTCCTGCTGCCTGTCATGGTGCCGGCACCCATCCCCGTGCTATGGGACTGCTGGCCGCTGTGTCACCCACAGAAGGACACATGATGCCACTAAGTCCACGTAACACAAAACTGGAGGGATGAATTAAGCGCAAACATAAACAAACCCATTTTATAGGAGCACGTGAGTGGAGTGGACGCGTGGTTGCCACAACAAGGACACTGGCTGTGTCCCTGTGTTTCTGAAAGCCTGTTTTACTGGTCTGGGATCAAGAGAGAAGCAGGCAGCTGCATAACTTCCCATAACTGCCCTGGCCAGGGCTGGACCAGCCCAGGGATAAGATGCTGTACAGACAGCGGGTATCACGGTCTCACCAGGGCACCAGTAATCCCCAGGTAATCGGCCCACTTACAGCATGCTTTAGGCCAGACACTGCCAGCACACCCAGTTTCCCATTTAATGTTCTGAGCTGCAATGCAGAAAAAAAAGACATGTTAAAAAGAAGGTAATAGATGCTTAGGGCAAGAACTATTTAGACCCGCCTAATCGGCAGCAGGGAAGGAGTTTTGTTAGGAAGGGGAAGTGAAATTTGCATAGTTTCAGTAAAATGTGTACATGGCAGGGTTCAGCTGTGCAGGGGAGAGTCCCTGGAGCAGCGATGCTGAAGTGAAGGGCTCACAAGCCTGGCTCCTGGTGGGCTGGCAGCAGTTAGCACATATCTAACGTGGCACTGAAAAACCAAGCAGGCACTACCTTTTTCTGAGAAGAAAAGAAGCTGGTCTTGTTTGAGTCCTGAAAATTAGTCATTTAAAGCTTAGTTGTCTCCAAAGCACAGCCTGTCTCATTAGGAATTAGTATTTTTCTCTGTCTCTCTTTTTATGAATCTTTGTCATCGAGACCAAGTGTACCTTTCTCCTCAGAGACTAGAAATCAAGCACTCCTATTTCACAAGACACTACATTTTTATGTAGCTTAAACTTCTGCCTCTTCCAGCATTAATCACACCTGTTGGACATACAGAAATCAGCCTGGCATTATTAAGCCCGTTAAGGCCAGAGTATTAGCTCCTGCCCTGCGGACACCTCCAACCCATGATAGCAAGTTTTCACAACCAGTTTACTGTGGGCTAAAATAACGCACCAGTAGGATTGAATGCTTTGGGGAGTGGTAACTTTGAAAACAATCTTCTTGACAGTGATTGTGTTTTGACATGAATAAGTTAGAGCATGCTGGCAGCCCATTTTCTAAGGCGGTAACGAGAGGAGAAGAGACCTCTCAGACCTGTGGTTTGTTTCTCATCAAAGCAGATGGTATCTGAGCTTGGTGAAGGTGTTGATTATGTCATGTGGCAAGGGGTGAGTGTTGTTATGTGTGTATTTAGCTGCATCAAGCAGGACAATGTGGGCTCTCTAATTGTCTGAGGTATGAAACCCAGCTCTGTGGAGCTGCACAGAAAAAAAAAATAAACACATTTGATCATTAATCTTGCGAATCATATAAAGATAAAATGCATTTCAGGTTCACAATGGATTTTTAATTATTCACTGTCATAAATGGTGTATGGTATTGCAGCAAAGGCGGCCATCAACACTTAGCAGCAGCTTCAAGTACAACTTCTAATACTTGAAATCATCTTACTGGTGCCATGCAAAGTGCTGGAGAATATGCCAGTTCCTGGACAGCCATCAAATTACCTTCTGGTTTCTGGTAGGCAGAGGTGGCTTTGCTCCACCTCTCCTCTCTCCATAGTCCTGGTCTGTGGCTTTCTAGACTATGACCCCAATGACTGCAGATAACAATACAGGGACGTTTATTTTGTAAGTTGACCTAAAACTGATGGCAATGACTCATTTCTAAACTCACCCAAACCTGGGGCGATAAGGTAGGCCCGTGTAAAGGTAAAGATTATTCCCCAGTAAGTGTTTGTTTAACAAGCTTTGCCTCCATTCAGGGAAAGGTGAAATCACAGGTTTAGGAACAAATTGTCAGGTGAAAAATTGAAAATATTTTTCTCTGCCTTAACTTTTTTAATTGTGTCAAATAATTCCTGGGAGTAAATTGGAAATGTCTGAGTGTGACATATTGAAAAGGGGGAACATTTGCATCTGAGAGAAACACGTTTATCAACAGCATTTTAAAGCAAGAAGCTATCAAAACTGGTGCCCTTTCATAAAAGACCTTGGCTTCAAAGAAATTCTATTCTAAAGCGTTGTCTGAACCTCAGCATCACTATTACTGCCCTCCATCCTCTCTGCCTCCCCCTCTGCTCTCCCTGTGTTAAAATGAAGGTGGCTCAGAGCAGCAGCAGCCTGTAACGCCCGTGACCAAAACACACCTGCAAGATCAGGCCCTACCACAGACCAGGGGTCTCAGAGGTCTGGTTTCTCTATATCAAATTAGAAGCTGAACCGGGCACAGTGGTGTTTGCCCTTGCTGGTGCAGAGGCGTCTCTAGATACAGCCCAGCACAACTCGTGGCAGCTCAGGGACTTTACTGAAAAAAAAAGCTGAGATGCCAAGGTCACTATGATGTAAACAGGTTTTATGGACCATACAAACCCGACTTAGGTGCCTAAATTTTGTTCCCATGTTTCTGTGGACCTGGGCCTATTGTATTAGTGAAAGGTCTGCCTGCAAGGTAACCAATGCACTGAAAATGGACAAATTGCTGTAACAAAGGGTATATATCAGAGTCTTTGTGGGAGAGAGAGAAACCTGTGTCCCATTGAATAACACACTATTAGACAGAATAAATAAATCTGGCTGGAACTTTATCCATTTTTTGGAAAAATAAGCCTGTCAAGTCTAGATTGTGAGCATTTCTTATGGTGGTTTGCAGAGTTGTTGAACACAAGGTTATGGCGTTTAGGAGTAACAAATGCAAATAATGCCTGCCACATTAGACATAACCCCAGCAAGTGGTGCTTCTGGAAAGGATTTGGGGTTGGGAATGCCAAAAAACCTCCAAATGGTTTGCTCGTGAAAAAGTGTGGAGAAAAACAATTTCAGGTGAAAAAATGACTGAGAGTGCGTGAATTCATGAGTTCAGCCTGCAAGTCTTTTTTAAAAAGACAGAGTTGTGGCTTGATTAGACAATTTAAGGATAAAGCAGAGGTCTTGAAATACTCTTTAGTCCATCAGAGAAAGGTTTAATGGGTAGTCTTAGCTGAAAGCAAAAGCCAGACAAATTTTCATTAGAAATACAGCATGCTTGCTTGTCTGAGGGATTGATTAGCAAACAAACCATAAAGGGAAGTGGTGGGCTGTACAGCTCTGATTCCGTAAAACCAAGGTCCCTCTGGAGGATACAATTTACTCAGATAAATGTTATAGGACTCAATGTTCAAATAACAATAAAATGTAATGGTCCATGTCATATACAATCATTTGTATTAAATGGTCTGATGGACATTTCCAGCTTTAAAAGTTAAGTCAACTACTCTCAGAGCCCCAAAGTGTCTTATTTAATTGTGCTCAGAGAGGAAGCCCACTGACTTGCAGCTGTGGTTGTTAGCATGGTCATCTCCTCCTGCATGTTTTTCACTCTCTGCCTTTGTTCAAATGCAGAGCAAGGCTTCTTTGATTTGCATTCCCCTTGCTGACTTTAAGGCCTGTGCTTGCCAGCTGCTCTAAAGCAAGTTGTGTGTTCATAATTGATGATGTCGATAGGGACATAGAAAACACTATCAGTAAGTTTGCAGATGACACCAAGTTGGGTGGGAGTGTTG
>VZTM01011680.1:402133-448577 GCA_013400555.1 Jacana jacana
ATGAGGATCGATTGAGGGAGTTGGGATTGTTTAGTTTGAGGAAGAGGAGGCTGAGGGGAGACCTCATCACTCTCTACAACTGCTTGAAAGGACATTGTAGAGAGGTTGGTGCTGGTCTCTTCTCACGGGCAATTAGCAACAGAACAAGAGGGAATGGCTGCAAGCTGCAGCAGGGTAGGGTTAGGCTTGACATTAGGAAAAAGTTTTTCACAGAAAGAGTAGTCAGTCAGTGGAATCAGCTGCCCAGGGAGGTGGTGGAGTTACCCTCCCTGACTGTGTTTAAGAGTAGATTAGATGTGGTGTTGAGGATCTGGTGTAGGGGAGAACTTGTAGAGTAGGGCTGATGGTTGGACTTGATGATCCCAAGCGTCTCTTCCAACCTAAATGATTCTATGATTCTATTCTATGATAATGGAGTGATTCCCCTCAGCTTTTTTGAAGTCCTATTGAAGTCCCATCCTGAAAACCTGTCGGACACTATACCACAAGCAGCAGGCAACCCAGAAGCTTACCAGATCACGCTTTGCTTGGCAGAATAAGAGCAGGTCCCCCAGTGCGAAAATGTGTTTATTATTTCCTGCTCAGTTATTACTGTGAAGGCCTAGAAGAGCAAGGTGTTGTTATCAAATGGGAACCATGCCTGGCCCTTCTCATGCATTTGCCATCTTTCATTGTGAAACATGGCACCTGGTACTTGCGCTGTTCAGGAGTAGATGGATTAACTATGTAATGATTGAGAGGGAGGAAGGGACTCTGGAGGTGGGAACTACTTGCTCCATAGTGGTATCTTCCCTTTCTCAATCCCATCCCAGCTCCTTCGTACCCATTCAAAGAGGAGACAAGCCTCCCTAGAGTCTCAAGGTGCTTGGTGATAGGTCACAAAGATGATCAGAGGACTGGAGAACCTCTCCTGCGAGGACAGACTTAGAGAGTTGGGGTTTTCAGCCTGGAGAAGAGAAGGTTCTGAGACGACCTTACAGCAGCCTTCCAATACCTAAATCGAGCATACAGGAGAGAGGTGGAGGGACTCTTTATCAGGGAGTATAGTGATAGGATGTGAGGAAAGGGTTTAAAACTGAAAGACGGGGAGATTTGGATTAAATATTAGGCAAAGATTCTTTACTGTGAAGGTGGCGAGACACTGGAACAGGTTGCCCAGAGAAGTTGTGGGTAGAGGTCCCAGCCCTGGAGGTATTCAAGACCAGGCTGGCTGGGGATTTGAGCAACCTGGTCTAGAGGGAGATGTCCCTGCCCATGGCAGGGGGGGTTGGAACTGGATGATCTTCAAGGTCCCTTCCAACCCAAACCTTTCTATGATTTTGTGATTGGTGCCATCCTTTCATTCCATTTGAGCTTCCTGTGGCAGCAGCTCTCAGTGCTGGGGTGGTACAGACAGGTGGTCCTCACACATTCCTCAGAGAGGGTCTGTGCCTGCATCCAGGATGAGCTCCCCATGCGATATAAATGTTCAGGCTGGTGTGGCTCACTCATCTGCTTTTCTACAGCCTTAGTCCCAGTTTGAAAAATGTGTTTGTAGAACAACTACAGGAAGACAAAAGAGAGGGGTGGAATTCTGGTAGCAGCTAACAGCTTCTAACGAGCATCCTCCTTCTTCCTTCATCCAGGTTTTATCAGGCTGTGAATGAGTTTGACACCATGACCGCTGAGGACTCCACTGCAAGGATGAGCAACGATTCCTCCAACATGGCTACCACGAAAGTCCCTGAAGGTGTTGCTGGTGCACCCAATGAGGCAGCTCTTCTAGCCCTCATGGAGCGCACTGGATACAGCATGATCCAGGAGAACGGGCAACGCAAGTATGGTGGCCCTCCTCCTGGCTGGGAGGGCCTGCACCCTCCTCGCGGCTGCGAAGTCTTTGTGGGCAAAATCCCTCGCGACGTCTACGAGGATGAGCTCGTCCCCGTGTTTGAGTCTGTCGGCCGCATCTATGAAATGCGCCTGATGATGGACTTCGATGGGAAGAACCGTGGCTATGCCTTTGTGATGTACACGCAGAAGCATGAGGCAAAGCGTGCCGTCAGGGAGCTGAACAACTACGAAATCCGCCCCGGCAGGCTGCTGGGCGTGTGCTGCAGCGTGGACAACTGCCGGCTCTTCATCGGAGGCATTCCCAAGATGAAGAAGAGGGAGGAAATCCTGGAAGAGATTGCCAAGGTGACGGAAGGCGTGCTGGATGTCATCGTGTATGCCAGTGCTGCAGACAAGATGAAGAACAGAGGCTTTGCCTTCGTGGAGTATGAGAGCCACCGAGCAGCAGCAATGGCCAGGAGGAAACTCATGCCGGGAAGGATCCAGCTCTGGGGACACCAAATTGCTGTTGATTGGGCGGAACCAGAGATAGATGTGGATGAAGATGTCATGGAGACTGTTAAAATCCTCTATGTGCGGAATTTAATGATCGAGACCACAGAGGACACCATTAAAAAGGTCTTTGGGCAGTTTAACCCTGGCTGTGTAGAGCGGGTGAAAAAAATACGTGATTATGCCTTTGTGCACTTTTCAACCAGGGAAGATGCCATTCATGCCATGAACAACCTTAACGGTATCGAACTGGAAGGCTCGTGCCTGGAGGTCACCTTGGCCAAACCGGTAGACAAGGAGCAATACACTCGCTACCAGAAAGCAGCAAAAGGAGGGGCCGCAGCAACGCCTGAAGTAACTCAGCAACCTAATTATGTTTACTCTTGTGATCCGTACACACTAGCGTATTATGGATATCCATACAATGCCTTGATCGGGCCCAACAGAGATTACTTTGTGAAAGGTTAGTAAGCACATTTAGGGGATGTGACGGGCAGGCCTGGGCTCAGGCTGGTGTCACCCAAGGTCTGCCTGAGCCAAAGGTCAACTGGTGCTGTGCCCTTTTTTCTGAAACACTCTTTTTTTAGGTCTTTTTGCCATGTTTATGTTCGCTTCATTTTAATTTATGACTATGCAGAGTGTATTTCTCTATAAATAACTGCTAATGAACAGGCTAGTATGAGGCGGGCATCAGAACTATGGTTAAGAATGAGCTAATGGGCCAAGCACAGAATGGGTAGGATCTGGTTTTCATGAGTGCTGTACTAAGTCTGTACAAGTCCAAGGGCTCCAGCTTCTGACACCCCCTTCCAAAGAGATGGTTTGCAAGTACTAGAGATCAGGACAGAGGGCTCCTTCATGCCTTCTCCTGGCACGTGCCTCCACGTGACTTCTCCTGGAGGTGTGGGTACAGTGACCAGGTCATCCAAAGGGAGAGATAGCAGGGAAAGGCTCAGTTGGGAGCGCTCCAGGTGTCACTTACACATTAAAATGACAGTAGTGTTGTGTCCTTTGTAAAGTCATTTGAGAAATATGAGCAGAATTAATCACATGAATACAAAATATTTTTTTTAATTATTTATTGGTTAGTCATTAAAAATTAACCAAAAATCAGTTATTCATAAAAAAACCCAGCAGCTATAACCGGTACTATAATTGCAATTATTCTGTACTTACAGGAATTATGATTTCCTGAAATTTAATGTGCATTTCCATACAACAGGCAGTGTATCATTAATATATTCATAAAGCACCCATGTAACCCAAATTCTTGACCCTCGTTGATCAAGCATTTCAGCTTCTGCTCAGTTTCCAGAGTTGTACTCGCAATGAGCTACAAAGGAGTTAACTGGCAGTCTAAATAGTCAATCAGGCCACCGTAGAGTGCATTAATACCACAGTGTCTGAAGTACTGTCATAAGGCACGTGCTGAGTCACTAAGATAAATAAAGGCAATATTTTTGGAGATCGGGTATATTCACATCACTAATAAAATAGCAGACAAAAGAAACAACAGTACTAAAAATATATGCAAAGGTGGGACAAAGTTGGTTAAAGGACAGGTACAACTTTGGGCCATCTCTGCCAGGTCCCATCGTTCCAGCTGAGAGGTTGGGTCTCCTCTGGAGGACAGCTGAGAGCAGAAGCTGTTCCTATTGCATAGAAATCACCCTGGAGGAGCCCCTCTCTCTCTGCTGAGCGGATTGTACCCATAACACTGTCCACAAGAGTTGCATCAGTATAAATAAGCAGCCAATATACAGTCAAACATCAACAGCAAAACTCCCATGGGCTTACCGTCTGTTCCTAAGGTGAAACTCTTCTGTTTTCCTCAGCGAGTTCACTGAGGCTCAGATGAAACGAACATCAGCAGCCTCATTTCTAAGCACGTGCCTCCCCATCTCACCCTGGGGCCATTTGTGTTCCCCGTTATTCACCATCCTCTTCTCTATTGTCACCATAAGCAGGCAGCATACGAGGCAGAGGGCGAGGTGCAGCTGGCAACAGAGCCCCGGGCCCCAGGGGCTCCTACCTGGGGGGATACTCCGCTGGCCGTGGCATCTACAGCAGGTACCACGAAGGCAAAGGCAAACAGCAAGAGAAAGGATACGAGCTGGTACCCAACTTGGAGTTACCTGCGGTCAATCCAGTGGCCATTAAGCCTGGTGCAGGTTAGTATGTGGAATGAGGGGAGGAAACCAGAGGTGGTGGGTGAGCTCCCCGCTCCAAGCCCCGTGTCAGACACACAGGGACATCTCCAGGGCCAGAGCAAGGCTGCGGCACTGGGGACAGCCCTGAGCTGGGGCTCAGCGCTCCCCTGTGCCAGATCCCTCCTGGCCCCAGCCAGGCTTCTGCAAGCAAAAGGCACACAGCAGGACAGGTGACATGAACATCTGGGAGGTCTTCAGGCCAAAAAAAAAGGCCAAAGCTGTGCCCACCTCTCCTATCCCCTTTTGCACCTCCTCAGGAGGAAGCAGTCTTCACTTTCCATCTAATTATGTACACTAGAGCATGGTGACTAAGAGCAATCATCCTCTCTTTTAATGTCTTCAACGCTAATTTCATCCTGGGAGATTACCACCCAAGATTTCCAGACAGGCCAGAGCTCTCCCATGCTTAATTCAGATTCCTCCAGTGCTACAAAGCTAGGAAGAGGACCTGGGACTTTCCCATTACAGGAAAGTCCCTGGCTGAGGCAAGCTCCTCCACTACCCTCAGAGACATGGGAAGGAGTAATGCAGGGAGCCCTTGAGGTCCAGCTTACATTGGAGCAGCACCTACAGGAGAGCTCTCAGCTCTGCTGGGCTGCATGGAGCTGGCCCAACAGCAGGGGCAGGGATTGCCCCATCCAGTCATGTCCTCAGCTGAGTGTCCAGCAGGATGAAGGTTGAAGCCCTGCAATTCCTCAAGAGCCTGTTCAGAAAGATTTTCATTTGGAAAAACAGCCTGAGGAAGAAGGTCCTTGCAAGTGATGGGGTCAAGACCTCCTGCAGACGTCCTCAGGTCTTCTCCCCATTCCTTTTTCCAAGTAAATTGTAACTGCAGGACCTAAGCCGTGTTTAATAATGAAGCTGCAGTTGGTCCCCAAAACAAACTCCATACTGTCAGTGGAAGCTATTGCTTGCATCTAATGAAGGCTGTGAAGAGTCCTTCATAACAGCTGGATGAAACGATGTGAGGTGAGGTCTAGAGACAAAGGAAGGCTAAGATTGGAGCCATTTCCAAAGGACGATCAGACTTCCTGAGAAAACTACCCTCTCACCATCAGAAAATATTACCACTCTGTGTGTTTGTAAAGATACTTCAGGAATTCCAGGTATTACTAAAGGATGCTTGAAAAAAGGGCTTTGAAATGCAGGCCTATTAGTGGTGTCTGTAATTCATTCGGCTGCCAAAGCCCTGAAGTTCAAGTCTAAATGTTTCTACACTTAGCTAAAGCATGTTGAGATTCAGATTTCTTTATCAGGTCTTCCCCTCTCGTATTGTTTCAGCCCAGTCTTTGAGCATAGAAACACTGGTCTGTTTTCCCCAACCAAGTCAGATGATCTAGTAAGAGGTACCACATGCAAGACTTACCTCTGTTATTAAAAGGGAATGACTCTGAAAGCACATTACCAGAAGCAAGGACTAGAGATGTACCAACTCGGCAAAGTTTCCTACCTTTAGAACAACCTTAAAGCTCATTTATTTGCAAATGGTTAGAAAACTTCTGAGAGGTCACCCCGACACCCCAGCTGCCTGTTACTGCTTTTTTGCCAGAAGATCCTGCAGTCTGGATCACTGAGCTCTCTCTGCCTTTGCTTTGGTGAGAAATTATGCAGGTTATTTAAACCAGCGATAAAACTGATTTGAGCTAACCAGGTGGACTTGGTGTAGAAGGAGAACTGGGAAAGCTCACGGGTGCAGGGCTCTCCTTGAGGAAACAGTGGTAGTCCACCAACAGTGGAAACATCTCTGCCTGAAAGACAGCTGATCTGTTGCAGTCTCCAGGATCAAAACGAGAGCACTGCTTGTCCTTGGTACTTGTCCTTCCCACGGGCAGAACTGGACACTTCCATATTTCAAAGTTTCATCCCAGTGAAAGAAACCCTTGTGCATATTTGGCTTCATTTCTTACTTACTGGTGGCACCTCCCATTGATATTAACATCACCTCTTAGTCCATTATTTATTGATTACTCTGTTCTCCTGGTGAATAACCTCACTGCTGAAAGGCTCACAAGCTGAATGCTGGAATGTTCACTGTGATGGAAATCATAGCACCATAGAACAGTTTGGGTCAGAAGGAACCTTTAAAGATCATCTAGTCTGAACCCCTGTGATAGTCAGGGACTTCTTTCACCAGATCAGGTTACTCAAAGTCCTGTCCAACCTGAACTTGGACACTTACAATGATCGGAGATGGTGCAGGATGGAGCATCTACAGCTTCTTCAGGCAACTTGTTCCGGTGTCTCATCACCCTCATCACAGAGCATTCCTTCCTTACATCCAATCTGCATCTATCTTCTTTTAGTTTAAAACTGTTAACCCTTGTCCTATTGCACCACGCCCTTCTAAAAAGTCTATCCCTGTCTTTCTTATAAGCCCCCTTTTAATACTGAAAGGCCACAATGAGGTCTCTCCAGAGCCTTCTCTTCTCCAGGCTGAACAACCCCAACTTTCTCAGCCTGTCCTCGTAGGAGAGGTGTTCCATTCCTCTGATCACCTTTGTGGCCTTCCTCTGGACCTGCTCCAACAGATCCATGTCCTTCCTTGCTGGGGAACTCAGAGCTGGGCACAGTACTCCAGGTGGGGTCTCACGAGAGCAGTGTAGAAGGGCAGAATCGTATCTCTTGGCCTGCTGGCCACAATTCTTTTGATGCAGCCCAGAGTGTGACTGACTTCCTAAGCCGTGAGTGAAACCTCACCGGCTCATATCCAATTATTGTTATTCTTGGGAATGTTCAGCAAAGCACATTTTGTTTTTTCCCTAGGCAGCACTAGGAAGCTGCACTTCGGACCATGTACAAACTCTCTGCTTGAACACCATCATTCTGACCACAGCCTTTGCCCTTTGTCTGAAAGACCATAGCTCGAATTATTTTGCATTGGCCAATTTTACCATGAGGGGGAAGTCTCTTAAGGGCCATTTCTTTTTTAGTGTCATTAAACAGACTGATCCCATGGCAGAAAGATGGGATAAAACATATTTAGCCAAGTGAGTCCTGGGAAATGAGTAACAGTAATTGAGCCGATATTTAGCAGGGTTGGCCAAAGGACAGCATATGGACTGAACCAGTTGCTGCCTGCAACTTCTGCAGTGCAAACCACACTTCTCTTTCCTGAAGCAGCTCTGCCTATGGCAGCCACGTGTCCCTTGATCTCAACATCTGGAGTGGGGACCCCGCTGGGACAGTATGTGCTCCCACCTGTCCCTGTGCTCAGGCCACACTCTTGGCCAGCGGGGAGGACAGTGGTGGTCAGAAGGGGCTGTGTAAATCCAGGTTGCAGCTCCTGGTACCCAGCAGCAGAGCACTGACCCTGGGACATCTGTGCTGGGAGCATGGTGGGGAATGTTGGGCAGAGTGGGCGGCACCAAGCCTATCACTGTGTATCAGCCATAGTGCTCCCACCCATGGGGAGGACAGAGGTGCCCCAGGTCTCCCTGCCAGCACATGGGGTTACCTGCTCCCAGGAGAGCAGTGCAGGACTGCTACAGGAGAGAGACAGTGCAGCCAGGAGGGAGGGCTCTTTGAAATGAGATCCTGGAGACACCCTCCCAATGCACCTGATGTGTCTGGTCTCTCCTAGTGGCCATCCCTGCCATTGGTGCCCAGTACTCCATGTTTCAGGCTCCTCCACCAGCCAAGATGATGGAAGATGGCAAAATCCACACTGTTGAGCACATCATCAACCCTATAGCCGTCCAGCAGGACCCGGCTAGTGCGGCAGCTGCCGCGGCGGCAGCGGCTGCAGCTGTAATACCAGCCGTCTCAACACCTCCCCCCTTCCAGGTAAGTTCAGCAGATGAGTCCTGCTCCCCATACATCCCATTTCCCATACGTCCTGCTTTCTGTACAGCCTGTTCTGCATTCCTGGATTGGGGGAATAGCCTGACTTCCTGCCCTGGTCCCATTTCAGTTGCTGTCAAGGATGCTATGGTGCCCAACAGCCCTGCAGTTCATCTGACCTGTCTTAGACATCTGCACTGCTGCTGTCACTCTATGGGGGACCCAAATCTGGGAGGGAGGGAACATCCCCCATGATGGCATAACTCTCATACCCTCCCATTATCACTTCGCCTTCTAGGGGGTTCACTGTTCAGGGGGTGGAAATGGGATATTACAGCAAATAAGAACGGGGGGTTTTTTGAGGTCTGAGCCTGATGCTTTCCTTCCAGGGCCGCCCCATCACGCCGGTGTACACAATGGCTCCCAACGTGCAGCGAATCCCCGCCGCCGGCATTTACGGGACAAGTTACGTGCCGTTCGCAGCCCCCGCTGCAGCGACAGCGACGATAGCCACGCTACAGAAAAACGCCGCCGCTGCCGCCGCCGCTGCCGCCGCCTACGGGGGGTACGCCGGCTACATCCCTCCGGCCTTCCCCGCTGCCACCATCCAGGTCCCCATCCACGACGTCTACCAGACGTACTGAGACTGTCGGCAGAGGAGGGTGGCGGAGGAACACACACCCACACACCCACACACACCCACACACTGAAGGAACACTTTACTATTTATGAAGAAAGAACCGGCTGCGGAAGAGTAAACCCGTTGGGGCTCGGTCCAAACCCCCGTGCAGGAGGTGAAGAACGTCAGAGAAAAAGGAAAAAAAAAGAAAAAAAAAAGAAAAGAAACGTGTTTGAAATATTTTCTACGCTTGAAGTTTTCACTAACTTTGTTTTTTAGGCTATTTTTAAAATTTAACATGCCTGTATTCATACATTTCTAAAGGACCTCGATGCATCCAGCCTACTGCTGGCGTGCATTTCTACGCATCCTCCTGGGGTTGCATAGGGTCTTTTTTTTTGGTTTGGTTTTGTTTTGGTTTTTTTTTTTATTAGCAGTTATATTTTCAATATATTTGTGGTATGAAGGTTATTTTTTAGTAACTTCTGCACTCCAGAGATGTCTATTTTGTAGTGCCTTTAATAATATATCAGCTATATATTAAAAAAAGCACACCTGAGCAGCTAGGGAAAGTTTTAACAATATATTTTGAAGAATATATTCAATATTTAAAAAATACATACTTTAGAATATTTTTTTTTTTAAAGGAAAAAAAAAACCAACAAGTATCTTATTTAAGAAATTATACTGGAAAGTGCAATTTGAAAAATGTGCAAGACCTCTGCATTCTTTGTGCTGGCATTAATACAATCTGCTTCTTCGTGTCTGAAATCGGGAGTAACTAATATCGCCCGTTTGGGAGAACGAAAGAAAAAAGAAAAGCCAAAAAAGCCTCCTCACACCAATCTCTTCCCGGTGGGAGACTGGCAGGCTTGTGTCAAGTAAATGAAAGGTTTTTTTTCCTTAACAACTGGATTTTTCTATTTATTGACGCTACCTGTAGCTGGAGCAGGTGCAGAAACGCGTAGCCGCTATTTGGCGCGAGGGGTCTTGACTGAGACCTTCATCCAGCCTAAAGCCTAGGCTCCTGGCCGATGCCCTGCGGCTCCTTACGCTGCGGTGCCTGCTCTCGCCCAGGGGACGCGCAGCGTTAACTTTACCCATCGCTCCATCATGTTCTGTGAGAAGTTTCCCAGGTACCAGGGGGGGTAAGAGATACTGGAATTAGTGGAACGGGGCTAGCCTCCCTCCCGTGCTTCACCCCCCCTTCTCCGCAGCTGGAGCTGTACATGCACAGCAGGGGCGGGAGCCATTAGACCCCATGGTTTTGAGACCTAGAGCTTGTAAATATCTTTTAATATACATTTTTAAAGTCATTTTATGTCGCAAATTTACATGGTATGTGGTTTGCCACAAAACAAAACAAAACAAACCCTTTTCTTGCGGTGTTATTAAAAAAAAAAAGTTTGTTTTATTAAGGAGTAAATATATTATTGCAGTGTTTTGTGGCCTGTTTAAAGGCTTTTATTTAGTAGTGTGGTGAATGTAAAATAGAGTCCAAAAGGTATAGAGATATCTTGCCCATCGTATGAAGTGCCTCAGCCCTGCTAGCACGGCCCCAGTGGCACGAGGTGCGAAGTGGGGAGTGAGTAAACCACGTCCCCTCACTCTCTGTGGTAAAAGTACCAACCAAAGGGGTTTCCTACCGAGTATAGTTCCACAGCTGAACCACTTCCACACCACGTCCAGCTCAGCCAAGTGACCTTCTCGTTAATACCCCTTTGGTGTTTTTTTTCTCTTCCTTACTGTTATTTTTCGGTTTTCCTTGCCTCAAATAGCGAGTGGTTGGTTCTATAGGTGCTCTTGCTCAGCCTAGCTGAGCTCTCCTTAACCCTGTCGCCCCCCCCTTAGCGAAAGCACTGTAAGGAGGTTAACCATTAGGTCGGACTCTGCCCCTCCACGCCCCTTCCCGGCAGACTTTTATTGCTTCTGAAAGCGCACCTAGACTTTCACCCCGAGGAGGGGATTTGGGCAAAGCCCCGAGGGAGGGAGGAGCCCCCCCAACCAGCCCTCTGGCTAAGCCTTGAAACGGCTTAACACTAAATGCCACCGTAGGCTCTGCACAAACAACCCTGGGGTGGGGAAAAGGTAGTCCAGGGGTTTGGGTCTCCACTGGTCCCTTTCTAGCCCCACAGAGGAGGGATGAAGGGTGATGGCTCCCTTCCCACCATCCTCTCCCTATGGCAGGATGAGGGTCCCGCCACTTGCAGAGGTGGCAGGGAGAGAAAGGAGCCAACCAGGGCAAACCCCAAGGTGTCCCAGGCTACTGGTGGGTGCTGCCTGTGCCAGGGCAGGAGCAGGCAGGACACGGGGACGCAGGCAGGACGTGGGGACACAGGCAGCCAGGTCACACTGAGCCTCCCGCCCATGCCTGTCTTTTACACTTGTTTCTAAACCATTTCATGTACACTACTACTGAGGTAAGTCTGATAACTTGAAATGTGAACATCTTTAGGTTAAGAACAAACTATTCAAAGAAAAAAAATAAAAACCTAAAAAAAAATTTAAAAAAAAACCAAAACCAAACAATTAGTGTGCCTTATTCTCAAAAGAGCTGATATTTTAGGTGTTTTATTGTATCTCTGTTCTCTGTACTGTCAGAAGCCTCTGACTTTATTTAGTTCTTGCTCCATTTACGGTACATTTCTAGGATGTAGTGAATAAAGCATTCTTTAAAAACGGAGACTGTTATTTCATTGCCACATCCCACTGCCAGGTGTTGCCACTCCACCAAGGCTCTGCTCCCCTTCAAGCTGGGGTGAGGGTGTTGGGGGCAAGAGGGGAGCGGGGAGGGGAGATACACTGTCTTACTGGCTGCCTGCTCCCACCACCTGTAGAGGACAGTGACCTTCCCAGCAGGGGTATGGGGCATCTCCCCACTCTTCCAGCAGCCTAAATCTCTTTTAACATCCGGTTTAGAGTCAGTGCCTGGATGTGGATGTGCTTTCCATCCACCCAGCACAGAGAACCCCTGTTGCACATTCTCACTGCAGGACAGAAGTGCTCAGGCCCGGCATGTCAGTTTTCATCTCAGCATGCTCCAGCTCCAGAATGCCCAGCTGGTGTAAAGCCACACCAAGAAAATTTGCCGCAAATGCCAAATCTGGGGAGAAGAGCAGTGTGAGGGAGCTGAGGTAAACTGAGGCAGAGCAAAGAGACGGGAGAGGTGTTGGCCACCAAGGCAGGGCCTAGTGCTAGTGAATAATGTGAAAAAGAAGACAACCAGAATAAATACTGCATGAGCTTCTATGTCCCTCATAAGACAGCAAAAGTCTCTGCAGCTGCCTACCCCTAGCATCATTCCTCATAATGCAATTCAGCCAGGGCACTCCATGCCAACGTGCCTTGGTTTTCCTGGAGGAAAAAGGTTTCCCTTGTCTTTTTTTTTTCTGCAAGGAAACGGAAAGAAAATACATATTTAAAATTTTTTGGTAGGATCTGGGAGGGGGAGCGAAGTCACTTAATTTTGCCTGTTTCCCCTCTATAAACATTGCAGGTTTGGTTTAGGAGTCTGTGTGTCCCAGATATATTCCCACCAGCAGCTCCATCTATCTTGCTCGGGGCCTGGGTAATCAGCATGATGCCAAAAACAGCTTTCAAGGCAATATAGACCCATTAGGACTTCACCTGTCTATCAAGTCACACAAGAAGACTAACATCTTCCTGACAATGCATTGTTGACCTCTCCACTGACTAGAGGTCCACCAACATTCACTTGGATGAGAAAGAAACCACCAGCAACCCCTGGACATAAGGCATGCCCTTCACAAAAAGCAACATTTTCCAAGTGAGGTGAAGAACTGTCCCACACTGAGACTTGTGTCTGGCTCTTTCTCCTTTCCCTGTATCTAAGATACCCACGATTAAAGTGAATCTAAGCAGCTTTTTCTCAGTAGACATTTTACAAGAGGTTTTGTGGTTTGTTTTTTGTTTTTTTTTTCCTGGACTGCTGGTTTCTGACTTCAGTTTTGTAAGATCTTAATTAATGATTAACTCATTGTAAGGTTGAAATATGCAAGTCATTCTCAGGATATTAACATAAACAACGCCAGAGAAATGCAATTGTGCTTTCAAGATGACCTTGCTGCCTTGGGAATGTCAGGAGCTCTGCTGAGGCCTTGGGCACTGTGACAACTCCACGCACTGCCAAGTCGATCCCGTTCTCTTTCTGAATGTCTTTCTTGGTGATCACAAAGAGCAGACATGCACTTCCCTGGCAGGTTTTGACCTAAATCGCTAAAAACCAGCTTTGACTTTCTTCAGGAAACACCACCATTAACCCAACTGGGACAAAGCTGCTGTACAAACAGATTAAAATGACATTCAAGCGGATTGACACCACTCTGATATTGCAACATCTCATTTATATAAGCACTAGAGCTCAGAGTATATGCAAAATGCATTTTTGATACGTCTGGAAACGTATGTGGAGTAGTCCATCTCCTTCCCTGTGGCTGGTGGGACACCCCTGATGTCTCTGGTCTGGCTGGGTCCTGAGCACCTACTGAGCTCTCTGCTCCCACTGTGCCTATCAACCACAAAACTGGCCCATTGTGCTGACCTATAAAACAAATAAACCCCAGACCTACCTCGTAACTAGAGAAACTACCTCTGCTGGGCATCTAAAAGCCAGAAAAGTCAGGTTTTATGCTCCAGTGTGTCAATTAAATGCTGAATCACACTTGACTGAGTTTCAGGGCCAAGTCCTGCCTGGCAACAAAATGGTTGAAGGGGTGTTGCAGGGAGAAGCTGGAAGTTAGGGGATAAAAAAAGGCTGTTTTGTGGCACCAAGTCCTTCCCTCCTGGCACAAAGGCAGGCTGTGCCCTGCAGTTATGGTCATTCAAGATGCCAAAGGCCAATAACACTATGGAAATTTTTAGAAATTTGGTACTGTATAGGTACTTCGATACAAAGCGTTTCCTGTCAAGCTGATGAATTAGACCCGGTTTTGGGTTTTTTTCTCCTCTAGCCAGAAGATCAGGACTGGAGTTCACTGGTTTCTTAGTCAGAGAGCAGCTGTGCAACTCGGTCCTTGCTCAGGCAAAACTGCAGACCCTGCCTGTGGGAGGTGAGCAGACAAGGACTGAGTCTTTACCAGAAAACTTTATGGGTAAAAACTGCTCAGATGTGCTCAGGTTTGTCCCAGGTGCACCAAATGGCTGTGTCTTCCCAACACGGTGACAGATGTCTCACTCTAAACCACTGAGCCAAACGATTTTCTGCTCCACCTCCACTGCTTTGCCTCCACCTGCCTGGGGCACCCCACAGCCACCTTTCCCCAGAGCATTCGGAGAGGTAAGACCACAAACCCAGGCTGTGGGCTTGTGTCCAGCCTGTCTGTTCCTGAGCTCCTGCATGCAGGTGGTTCATAGGGTGGTCACCATGCTGTGTCACTTTTCATGGGCTGGTTGTCCACAGTTGCAGCTTTACTTTGAAGGAAGATATGCTTTTGTGAATTATTTTTTTTTCACCTCTTTCCAAACACACACATGTAACTTTTGTCAGCCAGGCTGCACTTTGAGCCCGTCCTTGCACGTTCTTGCAATGTCGCAGGAGTTCAGCATCAGCTCAGCCACTGCCTACAATCTGCACGTTGGTGGGAAGCAAGAAGCCGCAGGTAACCCAGAAGATCTTCCTGAAGCATGAAAAAAAAATCCTGCAAACAGCCTACTCAAGCCACAGGAGTGACCTCAAGCTAACCAGCAGAGAGAGAAATGCATCTAAATCGGTCAGAGGTAAACCAGCCTACACGTAGAGCAGTTCCTTTGTTCCAGAGCTTTGAAGCAATAACTTACAATGAGCCATTCTCACTCCTGTAACAAATCTGTAGGATATGGACCAGTGTGTCTTGCAGTCAGTCAACAGAGCACGCAATGACAAGGGATTACTTATTAAACTGGTTGTGTGTGCACTGACTGTACACAAACAAGGCATCCTTAGTTTCTCTAGTCTTTGACTTTTCTGATGCTGTCCCTCACAGGAGAGCATGGATGAACTAAGGATTCCCTCAAGGCTTGGCTTTGCTCCAGGCAGGCAGATCCTTTGGCTCATCAGCCTTTGTGCAGGATGCAGAGGGGCACAATCCTAGTCAGCAGCTGCAATGCTGGCATCCAGGCAGTGCCATGGAGGCACTTGTTTTCCTCCAGTCCTCCAAGCAGCAATGGTGCAGATACCAAGAGCTTGGCAGAGCACTCAGAAGGGCTCTGGCAGACAAAATGTTGGGGACCACCAGCACCTCATCAAAGACCAGGTCACCAAGGGCATATCCAAGCAAGAAAACACCCAATAGCCTTGCCATTTAGCATCATGTAAGCAGTCCAGGCTTTACTTCTACTAACCCTCCATTAACTCCAACTGGGTAATTTCTTGCTACCACCCAAAACATTGCACTCTTGTCAAGGAAAGACCATACATCCCAGCACCCACAGGATGGAGTGCTACAGCCTGATAGGGCTATAACATGCCCCATGCTCCATGGAGATTTTCCTCTTCCTGCAGTGTCCTGGCAATGTTGTCGGCCATCCCGTGACCCCACATTGCTGCAACAAGACCTGGAGCACACCCAAAAGCTCTCATGTTGCAGATGAGCCTTGAGAAGCATAAGGTGATGTACATCAGGCTTGGCATACTTCAGAAATTAAAGGTGAAGAAAAGCATTATGTCTGTCTCAGACTTGCAGTCTGAACATGAGGTGTTTTGATGATGTACCAGTGGAGACATACCCGGAGAAAGCACTGCAGAAATCATCCAGACAGATTAGGAAACTGCAGTGATGGGATGACATCCTGAGGCCCTGGCCAGTGGGAAAGCTTGTCAGAGAGAACAGGTGTCAGTCTGCAGCGGGGAAGAAATGGTTTTGCGTCCTTGATTTGGATACATGTGTCTCCCCACTGGAGTTCTCTCTATGGAGGTGGTCTCCACAGTGATGCACCTGGCCATGATCATGGTTTTTCCCCACTATTGGCCTGTCAAACTGAAGACATCATTGGCTGGATATGTTGGGCAACACCCACAAAAGGCAGAAAAACCCACCCTATATCTGTCTTGTCTGTTTCTCTCTTTTGTCCACCCAGGGGTGGACATGAGTCACCACCAGGGCAGTGACATGAGTGTGTTGGCTACGCACCCCCCTTTCCTCCTAGCACCTCTGAAGGAAGATGCACAGAGAGGCTGGTCTTGTTTCTGCTGACAGATACTGCACCCACCTTCAAGCCAGCCCTCCCCAGAGTACAATCAGGGGAAGAGAGTGGGCTGGAAATGGAAACAACCAGAACTGATCCCCCAGCCCTCTGCCTGCTCTCACACAGACGGTGAGATTGGTAAGGGTGGGGCTGGCCTGGCTGAGCCCTCCCGCTCCATCCCGATCAGGATTTCTTTTTCTTAGGGTCCTGCAAAAGAGAAATAAATGGAAGAAATAATTCTGTCAGTCCGTTGGGGTCCAACAGCTTATTTCTCTTTTGCCAGGGAATATACCGAATATGACATACAGCAAAGAAAAGCTGATTCTCTCCAAGGGACAGGAATAGTCAAATATGTGCAAAATGACTAAAAATCAAACTATGCTTTTGTATTTGATATTAAAGTAAGAAGGGTGCTTTTTAAACAGCCCTGATGCTGAGTAGTCCTACACCAGCAAGGTGACCGCTATCACCAACTCCAGTAAGATTACAGCCATCTTCATGGTAAGCATCAAAGGTGCAGTATTACGTGCATCTCAGCTCAGGAAAAAGGTTTCTTTTTTCCCACAGGCACTACTGGAGGCTCATTCAGAACCTGTCACTTGTTTTCCCTAAAACCAGGCAGCAGCCATACTCCGTCTGACAAAGATGTTGTCAATTGTACTTTAAATTAAGTAGATAAACTCTAATTAGCTATGTAGTTTTCCCATGGTTTCACTCTTGTCTCACACAAAGCAGAAGAGGATTCCATCAGAGAACAGACCTCAGGTTGGGTCCCACGACAGGGTTAGTTTCACCTGCTAATAAGTTGCCTGTAACAAAGACTGAGCAAGGTGTCGTCACGCCTTCAGCATTTGCAGATACTGCCACCGCCGTCCAGAAGCAGTGGACGAGGACTCATCAGATCATGGAAATCCACTATAACTTGTAGTTGGGAAGAAAAATCAAGTCCTGTTCAGCACTGTGCTGTCTCAGAGTCCCAGACTCCTTTATGTCCATCATTCTGTATTCAGGAGCCAAATTCCCAAACACTGATCCAACCCACCAGCCCCGTCACCGTCCTTGACAGGTGGGTTTTCACCAGGTTGAGCCACCTCACCATTGCCTGACCCCCCAACCCAGCCCCAAGGGGTATGTAGATACCTCAAAACACAGGGAATTGTGTTGCTGTTAGCACAAGAGTCTACGTGCTGCACATGGGTCTCCTTATGAGCCCACCTAGCATTTCTTAACTTCACCAGGGTGACAGAGACCTGGACCCCATCCCTGCAGCACGCATGGGGTTTGAAACACTCTCTGGTTGCTTTATGTGACTTAGTTCCACATTTTGGCTTTTGTATGAGTTCTTCTCAGGCTGTTCCTTTGGGGGTTGGAACTAGGACAGCACTGAGGTCTTAAAGGATTAGATATAAGAATAATAAATGCTGCTTTAAATTCATTTAAAAAAAAAATCCACTCCCTGAGAAAGCAAACTTCCTTGTCTTTCTGTGGCGTCTTTGTGAGCGATAGGAGGGGAGGGAGAATACGGAAATGTACAGCACTTGGCACTGGGTACACCTCAAACTCGTTTTTCAACATTTTACAACCAGCTCTGGCCATATGACCTACATGGAAAGATAAACCAAGACATTTAATCCTTTTTCTCTTTTTTACCACAAGGAAGTGAATTTTATGTGGTTGCGATCATTAAATTACAGTAAATTATTTGCCCACAAGAGAAAAAAAAAACCCAACACAAAACCCACAGCCAGAGTGGTTGAAGCATAGGGGAGACTGGGAGAAGGCAGCTGTTCAGGACCAAATACCCTTCCCTAGCTTGAAAACTCTCCGTGAGCATCACTGTTTCTCCCTGGCTGCGGCATTTAAGGACACGTCAGCTCATTGTAGGTGAGGATTGCCCACCATTGGCTTTGGCAACCAGAATATGAGTAACAACTTTCCAAAAGCCAATTGCTTTTTTAGCTAAAGCAGCAGCAATGACCCACATGTAAATTGTTAGGAAATTATTTAACACCGCATCACTCAGGAAAGCAGCAGGCCTCACAACTTTTGCTTCACATCCAGAATACCATCAGCTTCTGAAATGAAAGCTGAGTGCCCAGTGTACTGGGAGAAGGACAGCAAGTTCATTCCAGCTGGGGACACCGAGTTGCCATCACACTAGACCGGGAACATGCTCCCACCATTTTATGGGCAACAGTAACCACATCTCTGGTGTGGAGGCACCGGAAGGAACTCAGCACCTCCACCCTGCTGGTGCATCCCAGAGGACCAGCATGCGGCCCCTACAGTGACAAGTCCAGCCCATGCCTCTGAGATGCTTCAGGCTGGGTTATCAGCAGGGGAGCATCCGGTTAGTCTGGGAGCTGACCGGTTAGACAACATTGTCAGCTGCAGTGAAGACACAGGATGGGAAAATATTAGTGGAAACAGAAGATGCGCAAGAAACTCTGTAGACCATGCCCATGAGTTGCCCCCAGGAGTTGTCCATCCTGCCCACGAGGGTACACACCACCATTTTCCTGGTAGCACAGAGGAAACCATCACCCACAAATGGCTGATGGGTGCGACAGGCATTGTCAAAGTGCCAGTTGCTGGAGGTTGTCTTCTCTAGCACTAAGAGTAGGGTGCCTGCTGATTTCTGAGAACTGCAGCTTTTTGCTTGTGTTTTTTCTGTTTGGCTGTGCTCCCACATTCTAACACATAAACCAATATTTTCTTTAGGGCAACATTAGTCTAACTATTTAAACAACTTTTTGATACAGTCTGCTCAACCCATGGAAACACTGGCCTACGCAAGATAACTGCTACAGCTGAAAAGTACTTTTGTGAAGGTACTGCTGCTGTCCCCTGGGACATGCCAGCTCTGCATCTGCACAGGCCAAGCAGGTTTTTTCATCTCAGGTGCTATGAGAACGTGACATCCAGGTTTCCAGACTGGAGCTGGCTGAGCTTTGACCAGCCCAGAGCAAAAGCAGGTGCACCACGCACCCTAAGCAACCACTACCATCCTCAGAGAACCGCTGCTGCCAGCCAGCCCCAGTGCTGGGTCTGCCAGTCACTGCTGGCTGAACGGGAGGAGCAAGGGCTTGTGTTTAACCAGTCTCAGCTTCCTGGTGCAGTCTGCCACAGCCACCACTGTGCCCTTGCTGTTGCTCTGTGGATGGAGGCAAGCTGAGACAGGAGCAGATGCTGGGCTGCTCCTTGGGGAGCTCCCTTAGGCTGCAGGGGCTTTCCCCTCTGCCTGTGCCTGAGCACTGGTTCATGCAGAGCACATGAAAAACACACAGCTAGCAATACTCTGGGCAGGTGAGCGTGGCCCTGTGAAAACCCTGCCTGTAGCATGGAAAACTTCTTGCAGATGAAATCGGCCAATACTACTTCTTACAGCTGCAACGTGACTCGGCCCATGAGGCTGCCAACACTCAGCCCCAATATTTCCTGCTACAAGCCATTTTCAGCAGCTCTCCTGCTCCCATTTACTCACATCGGTAGCTTTTTCCTCCCAAAGATAATTCCAGGGCCCAAGGCAGCACCATGCTCTCTGCCAGCAGCCCAGCTGTATTCCCCCTAGGGCCTGCTCCACCAGCCTCTCCTCATCTGCTCTCCTACTGCTTGCAGGCCACAGGACTGGCAGTGAGCACCCTCAACAAGAGAAAGATCAAGCACCAACAGCTCTTTCTCACGTCAGGGTAGCAAATAAAATTGTTCTACCCCTTTCCCTCCCTGGAAAAGCTCCAGTGCTTCCCCTGCCAGTGCTCCCCCACAGCTTTCTCCTGCCATCATCTCGGGCTCTGACCCACGAGAGTGCACCCACACACACCACGGCAATCACCCCTCAAGCCTTCAAGAGGTTTGACCCCAGTTAACTCCAGAAATGGGTTTTCAAGGTTTGCAAACAGGGAAAGCTGTGGGGAGAACTGACCTAAAGTTGCAAATGGCAGAGGTTACATTGCCTTTGAATAAGGAACAGAGAAAAAAAATTAATGAAACCCAAAAGGTGAACAAGTTTCCTGTGGCATCATTCCTCTGCACATCTGATCTAACTGGTGTAGCTCAGACTGCACCTGCGCAGAGGTATTTTCTTCTCATCTAGCCCTGACCATGGAAAATTCCTACCAAGAAGCATTTTAAAATCTGACTTTGACAACACTTAGGAACAGCCTGAAACGGCCTGCATGGGATGAGCCACTGTATATCATAATCTTAAATACTCCTGACTCAATGACTTTGAATATTTCAAGACAAACATCTAAGAAGAAACTACTAAAACATCCTGGCATGACAAGTTACACTGGGGGGGGGGAGAATATGCCTGCAAGAAAGATATTTCAGGGTACCCTTCTGATAGCTCATTACGAACTTAAAAGCATTATTACAAATTATACTTTGCAAGTTTTCATAGAGCCTCTCAGTTTTTTCCTATTGTTGATTCCAATAGTACCAGAACAGTCTTTCTTCTTTTAAACTAATTTTAAACTGTCTATCTATTAATTGGGTCAATCCAAAAGCCCCAAAAGCCTTAAAGGCTGCAGTGAGTAGAAGGGGTGGAAGTATACTCATTATCAGATGAAATTATATCTACATGCACTTCCAGAATGTTTTCCTTGGAATCTGACGTTACAACCCTGGTGTGATGGGCAGGACAATGTCACAGGGTTGGATGGGTCTTAGAGGTCTCAGGTCTCGTTCCTTGCAAGTTTTCCACTTCTGTCGAGTTCGATGTGAGAGCAGTACAAAAGGGCCAGCATGGGAACATGCACCTCCCAAAACAAAAGATGAAAGCTACTCTTTTAATGAAACCAGAAGGGGGAAGAAAAAAAAAAGTGAAGGTAGAGTGGAAAAACCTGCAAGAGGTCAACAAGGGAAACAAAGGGCAGCTTTATGCAACAGCTATTTCACTCCAGAAATGGCAGGGCTGGCTAAACCACTAATATCTGGTGGTTTTAATACAGAAATTCAGTGCAATTAGGGCTTTGCTTGTACCAAGAAGGTAATGGCAACCCAAAAGATAAGATTTAATAGTAGATGAGGCTTGGGAGATGGAGAAGAAACAGCAGACGTGGAACAGGGTTTTCCTTCTCAAAAAAGCAAAGGACTACTAAGGAAAATGGAGGTGATTGTCCAAATTTTAGTTTTCCACTTACATCAGACAGAACAAAAGCTTTTGATGACTGTTATAGGATCTACTGATCAAAAATGAGAGCCAAGTCAAAATGAGCTAATATCCCTAATTGAAGGATAAATAAAGCAGATTGTAATTTTTATTAAGAAAGCAACTTTTAGACAACTAGTGACTGTCATAAGAAAGCACTTTTTTTTCTTCTTCTCAGAAACAAGAGGCTCAAACTGATGAAAGCTAGAAATAGATACATTTAAATAGACATAAAAGGATCGGTGTCAAGGATGAACTGATATGGGAACTAGCAAATGATAAAGCTGGGCAAGCCACGATAAGATTTCTGCCAAAAAACAAGCTGTTGGGAGGCATCTGCTTGAGCTGCATCCCAGGCAAGACACGCAGACACGCTCACGAGCCGAGCGGCGTTGGGCAGCTGCAGCCTCAACCCCCGCGCTGCTGCCCCGGCCCCCACTCCTGCCTCCTGCGGGACGGGTCTCCCAGTCTGAGCTGCCAACACCTCCCCGCTCGGGGGTGGTTGGGGGAGACTTGCCCTGGCAGCTCGCTGGGTGACAGCTTGCTAGCGGTCTGTTGCCAAAGCGACCGCTCATGTGAGATTTTGATTTTTGGTTGGAAGCTCCTGCTATAAGGAGCCTCAAACGATGGCTGTTTTGGCCTATGCAGGGTATTTTTTGCCAGAAGAGAGACAACTGTGCCTACTTTAAACTATTCTGTCTCTACATTCCCTTAACCCAAACTGCAAAGTAGCTTGAATTTACCTAACTTGCCTGCTACTACAAGGAACACTAAGAAAGAAGATGGCTTTTCAAAGTAGCCCAAGATGAATGGTGGAGAAGAAGAGAGATGGTATCTATTTGCTTCTTCCACACCATTTACAGCCTAAGAGAGAGTTCATCAATTCTCCAGGAAGACCTTTCCATCTCTCTAGCAGCTGCATGGCCAGAACTTATGTGCGGCTGTGCTGAGGCTGATGCAGATCCATTTAGCCCAAGATTTAGTCTCCAGCAGTGGCAGAATTAAACAGCCAAGGAAGAAAAAGAACAGGTCAGGTATATCCACTGTGCCTAAGCACCCCTCCAGCCTCCGGACACTTCCAGCTCAGGGGATTTCTGAAGGTGAACATATTTTCTTTTTGTTTAGTAACTGCCAACAGACATTTCTACCAACTTCTCTCTCTCTCCCGTCAAACTGAAGGCAGCTCAGTCAGCCATCCTTCTTTATTATTGTGCATAGGTACTTTGCACCTTCCCCTTACTTTGTCACACAGCTGCTTCCATTTATATGTGAATTCCCCAGGCCTGAAATGTAGAAGGAGAACAATGTCTCATTGCGGGGAAGGTGGAAGGACCTTTGGAGACAGTGTGGTAGACAACCAGTGTTTCACCCTGACATGCTGACCCATCCAGCAGCAGCTGCTCTGCAATTCTGGAGATTTAACCCTCATTCTGGCACTTAGGCAATTTTATAATTTCTTTTTGAGACACTAAATACAATTTAGAGCAATGTGTCCTTGAAAAAATCTCAGACTGATCACTTTTGAAAATGTTGGTATTTGTTGCAATTGATTTTAAGGGAGGAGTATATGGATGAAAGAGCTGCTTTCCACGAGGCAGTTCAAGATTAGTATATGGAGAAATAGCAGCCACGCTCTGCTCACAGGAACAGTTAAAGCTTACAACATACCACTGTTGCAGAAAGTGATTTGGATTGGCAGGTAGATGGCAACTTCAGTGCCAGGGGCTACCATAGGTGTTCAGGCCATTCAGATCATGCCCAAACACTCTGCTGGTTAGGAACATAGCCTGAGAGCTGGCAGAAATGGGGCAGATGTAATGGACATACTGGGTATCCACTATGTCCTGCGCACAAGGTGAAATGAAGGCTGACTTCGTTTGGGAGTCTCATCTACCCGAGAGCAGGTACCCAGGCCATGCTGCAAATTATTTCCAAGTTGGGAAATAATGAAGCAGAGGAGAGGTGAAGTTGGGCTTTGGAAAAATGATATGCAGTGAGTAAAAACGGAGAAGACATATGAGGACTGGATGTGCTGGAAAGGGAAGGTAGGCAAATGCATTTTTTTAAGAATAATTTTGAGTGTTGCCTTTAAATCTTGTTTGGAGACCCTTTTTTTCTAAAGCTGCCCTAGCTTCTACCACATGCTGCCTGAAAAGCTGTTTTAAGGTACATTTAATCATCACATTCATATTCTGTGCTAAAACATAATCTAGCAAAAGGGCTGGAGACAGCTGAAATCAGCTTTTCCCCAGTACAGCAGAACACATATATAACAGCATACATTCCTCCTCCATATGCTTCATATAACCCTTGCATGACTGGACTTGCAGAGAAGAGACCTGGGGTGACCCCCCCAGCTCCTAGGCTGCAGCCACTGCACCCTGGTGGAGCACACCCAGAGGTCCTGAGCCAAGGTATGGTACAGGGACACAGACGGGTATCCAGCTGATACACTAATGCAAGTATGTAAGTACCTACAACGTGCTGCTTCGAAGGTGAAAAAATTCAGTTACTTATTTTTGATGAATCCTCATAACCATTTCAGGATTCTCCCATTTAACGTAGGGGATTGCATCTTACTTTGGGATTCAGACAGCCATAAGCATACTTTACTGCCTAGTTTTAAACTCATGAGCTACATTTTACAGCTATCATGGTGGCTTTGCTGCAGTTGCCTTGGAGATGCTCCTGGCAGGCAAGGCAGGGCTGCGATGCTAGTCCATAGGGACCCTGGAGCATAAAGAGGAGACAGCTGAAACTCAAGCACAGAAGTTTGGTAAGTCTCTAGCTCACCACCACAACCACCTCCAGGCAAGCTTCAATGTCACACTTGGGATGCTGTCCCCAGTGATAAAACACAGCAGGACCACTTCAGCAAAGATAAGCTGAAGGGGACAACATGCAAAAAGGACAGGGCCTTCAGCACATCTTCCCCTGACACACACTTCCAACAGCTCACATAAAGGGCCATTCCACAGGATTTGGGATTGACTTGGCTCTACCTGCCCTGCAGGACTCTGATTTCCAGAAAGAGCAGCAGAGATGGCCCCGTGCCTTTCAGCATGAAGGAACACAGTTCTAACTAGGAGTAGAAGACCAGATAACAGGAACAGGGCAACACCAGGTTTCATGAAGATACTCTGGTGTGGTTCCCTCAAACATGAACAGGTTGGTTTGGGGCACTGGATCCCCAATTTGTACACAGGTGGGACTTCAGAAAGCAAGTCTGACCTTCGCAAACACAACTTCCGTGAGCGATCTGTCTGCAGGGACTAGAGTGAATGCTGAGCGCTGGCTGGTGCAGCTTTAGGTACCAAAACCTGTCTTATTCTCAGGTTTTGCTCCAATTCCATCAGCCTGCCTACGTTCCTAGCAAAGGTAGAGAGTTTAAAGGGAAAACAAAAGCAATAGCCTGGTTTCCAGTCTCATGAAGAAGGGGAAGGCGCCTGTGCAACCAACAGATCAGGATGAAGTTTATGTCGGACAAAGCTGTTTCTACCATCTCATTGCGCCCCAGTAAAAGTAGAAGTTCCTAACCCAACTCTGAGATGTCATGGAAAAAACTGGATGGAAGTGAACTATAAAGGCAAAAGAGTCTTCCTTTGTGATGAAACCTCACAGGAGTAATTAATTTAATCAGCAAGCTTCAACATTGCCTTTCATAACCCTAGATGCACTAAGAGGTTAAGTTATAGGGGCCAGGCTATCTTTGTGACCTTTACCACCAGGAAAATTTACAAATGGTAATTAATAGATTCAGAGGCCAAAAAAATTAACCCAGATAGAGAGCATGCAATTAACCTCAGCAAGGTTAAAGCAGAAAAGCCAAGACAGAAGCCAGGCTGTGCTACAGCCACTGACTGCAGCAAAAGGAATTAGCATCGATCTTCTTGTGGGAGAAGGTTTGCAAAATGTCACAGTGGTTATATATGCTGAGGTCATAAAATTGAGCCCATGTATGTCATGCGGGATCTAGAGTTGTTGGCCAGTAAGGGGACAAGAGCAAGCTACAAGTGACTGTATAGATCCCTGATAAGATACTTTTCCACTCAGTTTTGCGTTGAACCTTGGAACTTCTAGCTTGGTACCAGAGTGAAACCCTTTTCTCTCAATAGCATGCAATTAGGTGAATTACTTGGTATAGATAAAGTTGCTCTTTGGAGAGATATTACTTACAGTGAGACAGCATAATCCATAGGAGTGATAAAGAGGGGAGGCTCACATACCAGGTAAAGAGTAACAAAATTCTAACAAAGCCGGGTTTTGTTGGGCATACCCTGAAGCTCTTCCTGGATTAAAGTAATTCTCTATTCCCTTTCCCTGCAGATTTAACACATTTTAAGAGAAATCTTTATCTCTGTAACACAAATTCCCTGAGTTTGTTTATTCAGCAATAACACCTGGATGCACTTGAAGGGTCAACACCTGAGAACTGCAGAGCTGTATGGAAGTCCAACACGCCTTTGGGACACCTCCAAAGGCGGTCCTGCTCCCAGGGGCATAAAGCACCCACAGGTGCTAGCAACCTAGGCAGGATCCAGAGCTTAGTCAAAACAGCTATTCCAGGACTATGCTCTATTTCTACAAGTGCAATCTCTAAACTTGTCAAGAAATACTTCATTTTGGGGAAGAAAGCTACAGTGGTAAGTAGAGGGAATAGGGAAATCCCTAACGATGCCTACTATCCTAGCTAAGCATCCCCATTAAACATATCAGGCAATAGAAAAAAAAATAAACAACAGTAACACCCTCTTGTGTCTTGTATTCACCCCCATATAGAGTGATTTAGTCATGCATCCAAAAAAAAAAACCAAAACAGGAGATGCAATCACAACAGTGAGATCACCAGCAGCAGGACCATGGCCCAGAGCTACAGTGATATTTCAGTGCTTCATTTTTGACATCCTAAAGCATCTCACTGAAACCAGAGGCCTAACCACTGCAAATCTCCCCATTGGCACGCTCTCAGCTGTGACAAAACCCCATCATCCATGTGCAAAACCCGCAGTTTTAGGTCCCACCGTGACCTTTCTTTGAGTTCATCACTTATAACTTTTCAGATATCCTGTATGGACAGGAATGTCTGAAATCAATAACTGTCCCATGCTCCTTCATTATAGGCAGGGCTTGATGCATTTAATGGATTTAAGCCAATACTCATACAAGTCTGGTTAATAATTAGCTAATTAGCTTCTTGCTCTGGCTTGGATTTGTGTTTGTTGTTCTTTTAAAGAAACTATACGCTACGAAACAGCAATGCAAGAGTCACAACTGCAGTGCAATGGAAATGAGTATTGACTTATGTTTTGCTGTTACCATAAGATGAAATACCTCCCCCCAAACTGACCATACCACCAGCCAAGCAAATACTCACAGATCGATGACAGTCTGGTACTGTCTACAGCCATTCTGCCTTCCCAGCAACGTTGCCCCCTCCCCACTGCTAGAGGCAGGGAGAGCTTTGGGTGCAAGTCCCTTTGGGATGTAGATGGAAGGGGAAGGAGTCGCCCACCTAGCTGGGCTCAGGAAGACCATCTCCAAGGAGATGAAGCAGGCGCAATGAAAGCAGTTGTCCTGGGGGAAGGTTAGAGCATAGGAAAGAATCAGGCTGCAATTTAAGCACTGTGGGTCACCTGAACTGGACCAAATGACCTCCAACACAGTCTTACTACATGTTACTTCATGCGAGTTGCACAGTCCCCACACTCCAAGAATCTTCCAGAGGATTGCAATCAGATGCGACAGTGGAAATTTAAGTTGGCAGTTTAAGAACCATCATCTCCAGGAACAAGTGCAGGCTTGGATTACAGCAATGAACCAGCCAGAACACTATTTCTTCTGCCTTCTTCAGAAATGTTACAAATAGCATTTAGCAACACATCCTCCTTTTGAAGTGAAAGCCATCTATGGAACTGCCTCGGTGATTTCCCCCTCCTTTAGCTGGCTGTAAAAAGTCTCATACACAGAGAGGACCTCCTTTAACACTAATATTACGTTTGCAGTGAGCAGGGTATGAGATTGTAAAGCAGGGTATTAGTTGTAAACTAGTGGTGAGAACAAATGATCTCTTTTTCCTCTACATCAGGGATGTCACCCTCCAGTCAACATCTGTAGCTACCAAACTCAAAGAGATATGTTTATGGGACACAAAGAACAGCACCATGAAGCTAGAGGTGTTTCTTACAGCGGGTGTGATCACAGTGCAGGGCATGGCAGGATTCTTCTGAGTCTCAGAAGAGAATATAAGGACTACAGGAGTAAAAGAGCTGAAGAACTCAGTAACTCAGAGAAGAGTGAGATCAATGGAAGAAAGACATTTGCACAAAGTCTGTAGTTTGAAGTTGGTCAGAGACCTTAAGTTGACACAACTCTATGGACCTGGCTAAGGGCTTATGTTCTTCCTGCTGTAGCACCCAATGCCTTCAGGAGGCATTCTATCTCAATTTTAACGTTTCCCCTGTTCACAAAGCCTTCCATTTTTAGTACCTGGAGGACTAACAGGCTACCTCTAATCAGTTCTATTCATAAGACTATTAGTCCCCAGGTCACACTATAAATTAAGAGATGGCTGAGGAAGCCATGAAACAACCTTTCAGAACAGTGGGTTTGCATTTGCCCAGGGGATACAATTCTTCATTTACGTAGGCCTTAATTAAGGGTAGTAGGAACAACCATGGTAAGAGGCCATCAAATCTATATCATTTGTTGCATTTTGAAGAAAACAGAATATTTAGGGCTAGGAGCAGCTTTTTGGTGGTTTGTTGTGGGGTTTTGTTTGTTTGTTTGTTTGTTTGTTTTTCAATCATTTAAAAGATTGCCTAAGAAACCCTGCCTTGAAGCACCCGGGCAGCTAGAACAGCACTCGTATGACCCCTAGAGGTCTCAGGGTTTAGGTGAAGAACTGTCCCCACGGGAGCGGCTTTTGCAAAGTGCTGACTTCCGCAACAGAGATGCTTGGGCCCTGGACTCATTTGCACCACCACCCTTCAACACCTCTCCTCCCCTCCACTGATGGCAGGACCTCCAGGCTGGTTTGTTGCTGATGCCTCAGGAACCGAGGATCCCAGTGTAATGCTCCTACCGACACCAACCTTGCTGGCTTGAAGCACTGCTGAGAATTCTTGCAGCTCATGGGTGCTGTGCCAAATAAGCACTTGTTCAGTCCACTCAGAACCATGGTGTTGGGAAATGCTCTTATAGTTCAAACAACCTCTGCAATGAGCATGACATTCAAAAGCTGAACTGAGGCACAGTGTACCTGAAGGTGACTAAGTTTTGCCCATAACTGACCACCAGACTGCTGAGCTCCCTTGCACTACGCTACTGGTTCAGCGCAAGGGGGTGAGGGGCCAGTTTACCCATGGGTTTGTGACGTTAGTGTTACCCCTTTAGGAAAAATCCCCATCCTTTAGCTATGAGGAAAGAGATCATCTCATGATCACTGTTCTGTTTCCATCCACGCTGAAACCACTAGAATCAAAGCATCACAAGTGTCACTCACCACAGATATCTTACTGGCAGGGCAGTCACCTAGAGCTTTAACAGATGCCCGCAGAACACAACACATTTAAAGAGCTCTGAACCATGTCAGAAGCACATCTACCAACTTCCTGTGAGAAAGCTGGACAGGAAAAACATGGGAGCCAGAAGAAATTTAGGACTGCAAAGCAGCCCAGAGGGAGGAAGCCAGCCTTCCAGACCACATAAATGATAATTTTCATACTGAGGGCCACCAGACACTCACTTGAGGAAACTGCGCAGGGGGCAAAGCAGGACCAGTTTTCCAGCAGGACTCTGGGTAAGCTGGCACTCTTGTACCTGACTGAGCAAGCAGCTCCTACCCCAGGACAGACTTGCTGCTGCAACGCAGCCCCAGGGTAACACCTGAGTTTGACTTACTGGTAGCCCACCCCTGGACACAGGCTGCCAGTGAACGGGATGAGAAATGGAAGTAGCTATAGTACAGCAAGAACATGCTCTAGTGAACCAACTCACAGGTGCTGATGAAAGAGACTTTCTGTAATTTTACATCTTTCACCTCATTTTTAGTTAGCGTTTCCTTTTTTTTGTGCATCTGTGTTGCATTATTTTGCCACACAGGTGTGTCAGCTGCCATCCTCTAACCGGCTTTGGCCCTATAGAGGTCATATCATTGCTTTCATCACCATTGAAGGTGGACTCCACACTCCACATTTTAGCTGAACACTTTATCTGTGAAGGGCTTTTCTAACCTCTGGAGGCTGCTTTATGTAACTGCATTGTTAGAGTCCATTTTTGCTACAGCGAAACACTAACAAAAAGCACTCCCTGCTACCACAATGTAGTGGGCAGCGTGGCAGCCTTCAGCTAGAACTGAAAACACAGAATGAACAAAAGAGCCAGAGGTATTACTTACCTTTGGCACACTAACAACAGAATCATACAGATGCATGCGTTAATCACAGTATCGCTCTTTATTTGTTCATATTATATGGACTCCAAAATTTTCTGCTAGCATGTTCTTAAGCATGCTCATAGAGAATTCACAAGGAAACAAAACCAGAATACTCTATTATATAGTATTTAAGACCACTGTTAATCAAAGTTATCTGTTAGTGGTGACACATAGCAAGCAAATACCTAGTGAATCACAATTTACTCATGTTATTCACTGAAACAATCTGCTACAATAATCTGGGTTAGGTTTAATCAGTTTTAAGAACCCTGTTATGTTTTGGTCCACTCTTCCTTTGCCAGCTCTGTCATCACACTCAGATTAACTGAAACCAGTGCATTCTTCAAAGCAGAGGATAATGCAGGACAGACTTTGAGGAATGCAGTCCCCAGCAACTCCCAACACCTTAGATAAAATCTTGTTCAATGGAGAGTGATACAAATCAAAATAATGGCATACTAAAAAACATTTCTCATTCCTTTTAAAGAGGCAAAAATTTACTGCAAGTAGCTGCATGAAGAATCAGGTAAAGAAACACTCAGAATGACAGAGGAAGCAAGTACCAATGCCTGCTCCCCAGAGAAAGCCATAATTGTAGGTGGGTTACTTAGAAGGTAGTACTGAATCCTTTTTTAAAGAAACATTTTCAGGAAGTAGATTGAAAAACCCTCTTTAAAACTGCAGATGCAATTTTTTTCATCTAGATTTGCATTTTCTGGCTGTTTACTATATTGACTTCTACTGTGAAGAACAGACCAAGGCATAACAGTTCTGTGCAAAAAATGCATCTGGGACTAAGTGCAGACCACATTCTCCACCCTGCTTTGTGCCCCATCAACTGACAGCTCCCCTCAGTTAAATTTGTACTTTGTCCCATTGCAAAGGTATCCCCGGATTGCTGTCTCAAACAACAGCTAGTAATAAACTGAAGACACAGCACTGCCATGGCCAGCCAAAGCATCCAGGACCCCACAGGACCAAGAAGAGGCATGACTCAGTTCACCACTATCCTGCTGCAAGGTCACATCCTGCACCTCAGGTAAGCAGAAGGCTGACTGCACTGCTTGTGGGACTCACCTTTGTGGTAGAGATAGACTTGGGAACACCTTGTGCTTCTGACAGCTCCCATGAGCTAACATGGCTTACAACACCCAAAGGAAGGATGGATTCAACCAGTGTAGCATGATAGAACAATTGCATTGTTTTCCTGGTGGCCTTGCAGACCTTCAGTGGTCTGTGAAACACTGACTAGGACTCAAATACATATAAGTATTTAGAAAGAGAGAGACAAGAACAAACCTGAGCTGGGTAACTGCAATCTGTTATTCTTTACTGTAAGCAAGGTAAAAAGAGTTACACCTGAAACTGCACACTCCTGCAGAATGGAGTTCTTAAAAGGTTTCTAGAGACTAGGAAGTTCTGCTTTGCACAACACAAACTAGACAATTCTCTGCTACCTCTTGTCCCTTCCACGCATCTAGATTTATCCATAACAAAAAAGTTTTTCTTTTTCAGTGAACTTCAGAAACAGTAAGAAGAGAGATGTGCAGCTTGCTCTTAGCTCCTTTAGCTGAGCTCCGCCTGCAAGTACACAAAAGGCAGCGGCACACCAACTCCAGAGGCCACCTTTGGTCCTATATCCTGTCACTGATGAAAAGACTTTATGAAAATAAAAGTCAACATTCTTTTCATCAAGGAGTAACAGAAGTTTGTTAGAAGAAAAGATGGATTCTTCCCAGTTTTATCAATAGAATGAAAGGAGTTCCCTCTCCCCTACACTCTCCTTCTTCCATTTTCCCCACAATCACATTACAGGTCTTCCACTTCTCAAACTGGGACAGAGGCACACAATCTTGCCACACTCCTACATTGCTTGAGAAACAACTCTCAGGCACTTCCCATGTTTCTGGCAGGGTCAGAGAACACAGCTTTGTTAACCACAGGATGAAATGTGCAGACAGTTAAAACATGAGGAAACGCACTTTATTTCAAGATATCATTTACTGTCCAGGATGATCCTTTGGGGTTCAGCCTGAATCCTTAGGCTGCAAATGCCACAAACAGAAATAGGTTTCCTGGGGTAGCTAAGGGCATCTCCTACTTTTCTGTACCATTGGAAACTCAACACCCCAATATCCCATGACACTTCATCTTCAGTTCTGTAATCCTGCTCATGGAAGAGAGCACAGGGAAGGCATCACAGGAGACAGCTTATATTTCTCCTCATTTAAAACCTGCAATGACTCAATACAAGAGGGGAGAGGTGATCTCTCTGCCAAGAGAGGTGGTAACAAAAAAAAAAAAAATCTGTCAGCTTATTCCTCAAAAGCCTCTGCAGCACACAGATCCCAAACAGTATGTCTGCAGCATCTTTATCCTCCTCAGTAAATACAAAGTCACCCCTCTGCCTTCATGTTAAGCCTGCAGAGTTACTTAGACAAGTGCATAAGTAGTTCTTTTCCTGCTACTATAGTCATTCATCAGCTCTGGATTTACTCTTCCTGAAAGATTACTGGATCTAAGCACGAGAGACAAAGGAAAGAGGAAGAGACCAGGACAGATAGAATTAAACATTCCTGTCACCACTCAGCCCTAGGGTTGTCACATACAGTCCTGAATATCTAACATGTTAACACGCTTGCTTCATTTACAGCAGTTTTTTTTCTTACTGAAATAGCTAAACACAGAGATACACAAACTAAATATAAGACCTTGGAGGGACACAAGATACAGTTAGAAACTCCTGAGCTAGCTTTTAAACCAGCTGGCCCAGGTATGGCTGCAATACCTTGGGTCAGCCTTGGCACCAGAAGTATGGCCCTGCAGCAGCACTTCATGGTTTTACCCTGGAAAATTACCAGGTTCAAAGATGTGACTCTGAGGGTCCTCAGAGTCTTCATAATAACACCTCAGATACCAACTTCTGCAGCACCCATCATCTGGGTGCTTGCATTCTTTATTGAATCCATGGCTTTTGTGAACTAAAACCAGAAAAGTGTTTGTTACATGAGCAAGAATAATATTTGCCCTTGATAAATAATGGAAGAGAAACATTCGAGAATGCTTGGTGATCCAAAGAAAAGGATAACAGAAAATAATTAAAAAGAAAATGTATTAGAGTCAATAGATTCAAACAGCTAGGAATAATTCTCAAATAATATTCTTGTAAGAAAGATCATTCTTTAGTACTATCACATCTTCACATAAAACATGCTAGGGAAGTGCAAAATGGGATACGAACAGCATCGTCCAAGCATGCAGCATACTGAGCAGCATGACAAAAAGGCCTGTGATCCACCTAAGATTGCACACTTTCCCTTACACGTGGGAAGGCCAAAGCTGCAGCATTCTGTTTTGAACAGAATGGCATGGGCACAATCTGAATTTCTAAGAAAGATATTCTGAGTCAGACTTAACCTCTGTCCATACCTGGAAACTCTCTCCAATGGGACTAACCAGTGGGGCAAAGAACATGCAGACAGGAATCCCTAAAATATTGCTCCACTTTTCAACACTTCATGACCGTACTTGGTACTATTACGCTGATATATTTTTCTTCCATGTTTTTCCACAACTTGGAATCAATATAACATTCCAGCATTCACAAATCCTGTTGCAAGCTGCTCTGCCTTCTCACATATTGTACAGACTCCTCCCTGCTCATACACTCTGTATATTTGATGTACTCGGTTCTCAGTTTCTACATGGGAAGAGAAAGTGAACATAAGTCTCTTCCTTTATGATGTGCATAAGCCTTGGACAAATCCTTGATCACGGGGTTTCCATGCTGAAGACTCATGTTCTGAACATTTTACCCTTACCTTTAAATACTTTGCTCCCTCAGATTTTGGGACAATATTTTTTTCCACAACCAAGAACAAATTGGCAACTGCCTCAAACAGTACCACGTACCAAGTACCCTCAACTCCATGGCAATGAGTGCAACCATTTTTCTGCACAGTGAAACAGTTTGTCTTCTAAAAAAGCTATTCAAAGTTACCCTGGTTGACCGGGACCTGATAATATACAGGGAACACACTTGAGACTTTTTCCACGTACTGAGTTTATTCTTGGCTAGCCACCCAGTTCAGCTTTACATTAGAACCTGCACTTTAAGGTTTGCATTATGTATGAGAATCCAGATAAGCTTACAGCATTAATTATTCCACACAAAAGAAAACCTGCCATTAGCAATTCAATGCATCATTTACATCATCATCATCTTAATTACAATTTCCTTTCTTCCAATAAATTTTGGCATAACTACTGCGTTGCTTTGTCATTTTGACTCCTTGCTCTTAAGTTACAGCTCTGCAGGTATGCTCCTATTAACTGCAACAATTATGAAAATGAGTTTTATCACATGAACTTTTGACTGGGATCCATTACAGTGTCATTCTGCCTCTCCCACTACATCTAGAATACCATGGTTTCAAAGTTCAGGGTGCTTTGTAATAGCAATTTATCTGCCATGGGCATGCCTGGGGATACTAGCTTCTTTCTTTGCTACATGGGACATGTTCCAGAGCTCTAGTAAGCCTGAGAGGGTTAACAGGAATTAGCACACAAAAAAAGTGACAAACACATTCACATACACTTAAGTACTAAGGTGTTGAGCAAGGAGTGATGATTATGGCACTACTTTAACGAGCTTGTAAGATCATACTTTTGTGCTAAGTAATGCACAGAGCAACCTTGGCATTCCTGTGAATAGTTTGAAATTTAAGTATTTAAGAGGCTGTAAAAGTGAACAAGAGATACACGGGTTGAACATTGCTGAAGGTCAATAAAACGACCAGAGACAAAAGTCACAGCCTCCTATTTTGAGCAGTCTCAAGCAGCATTTAAAAGCCCGTCTTGCACAAATGCCATGGGGAATGAGACATCTAGGAAGGACAGGAGAAGTCGGTCCAATTATTAGGTTCGAGAGAAAGAGAATGGAAGATTGGTTCTCCAACTTGGTGAGGAAGAGGACCTGGGAATCCAGCTAACTGGAGCCATGGTGATAATAGAGTAACATTCAGCAGCAGATAAAGAGGAAGATCAAGGTAACCATCACACGTTCAGTGAGCTCGATGTATTAGAAGTGAAAGGCACAGCAGATGGACACGTAAAGCCTATGAAATGATAGCAGCAGTGATCAGAAAGAGCCACAATAAAAAGGTACCTTAGGAAGACAAACTAAAAAAAGGACAAAAGGCAATACTGTGAAGGGACAATTTCCAGGACCTGACACCATGTCAAATACATATTTTTTTTTCTGGGGAGAGAGAAAAGGCCGGTCAATTTACAAGCTACAGAGATGCAGCCCTATGAATACAGCACTGCCTGCTCCATCACTGCAATGCTCCACCTCGTTCAGCCCAAAGCCATGGCCACTACTCATGAAGATGGAGCCCAGCGTGCTTACCCAGCAGCCTCATCAGGGCAGCACTCCCCTACTAGAAGGCAAGGACAGTCACTGACAAAGCCCTCAGCTGAGCAATGTCTCAACACGCTGTCAGAATCTACAGAATAAATTTGTTTGTTACAGAATGCACAACAAAGAGCTCAAAAGCACCCCTGTTCCAGAGTTCCACCGCAACAAGCTAACCTTGTTAGCTAACCTAATCTATGCAGATTTACAAAAGGAACATCTTCTTCATCTTCAGCTAAGGTGCTTTCCCAATGATCAGCACGCTCATAAAAAACACCATGATAAAGAAAATCCACATGAAAAACCTGTCCATCACTTTGGCAACTTTTTTCCACTCAATTCCTTTGGCCCGGTTTGCTTTATGGTCTCGAACACAATTCGCAATATACTCGATATTTTTAATCAGCATTTTGTAACAGGAACAGCAATTAACAGCCTCCCTTGCATTTTCACCATTAACTCCATAGTTCTTATTCAAATTTCCATTGAGCTTCTCCTTAAGAACACAGTCCTCATTCCTACTGGAAAGAGGACTCCTTACCTCTTTGTGCCTCCTCTGACACCCATCATCCCCCTCTAACTTACGTTCTTCTTCCTTCTCTCTTTTAGGACTCGTGCAATTCTCACCCACATCATAAACAAAAAAGATTTTTGACATGTAGTCCAAAATAACCACCTTGGCCCACTGTGGAACAGGCTTTGCTTCAGAGCCACAGTGATGGAGATTCATTATAATGATCGTCAGTGCAGTGGAAGCTGTGATCATGGTCATAGTTGCTATGTAATACTTTCCTGGAACACAAAATCATATTAAAGACATTACCCTAATGAAAAAAATCAATGCAGAAATAACAATGTGACAATATTGTGCTAAACATAAGTGCATGTAAAACCACTTTTTATATCACCCTGATTCTCTAGATACTTAGATCACGCTTAATGTGCCATTTAAAATCAAAGATTAAAACCATTAAAGTAAAACTTCATACTCATTACTGGCACATCTTTATCAGATGAGTGACTATTGTATGAGCATGGTAAATATCTGCAAGCCAAAACCTCTGATTTCTTGAAATGCACCCAATCAAAAAACAGCTCAAAAATGTTGATCAGGAGCCTTGTTCTCTTCCTGCTGTCTGTAAAATCCCAGTGTTGACAGCTTCACGTGGCACATCAGAAATCCCCCCTCCTGATGTATTAACAGAAGTGGTGATAACGTCTTGTTGGAACTATGGGCACACTCCACACCAGCAGACGGATGCCTTTGCATTCACACAGGCCAGGGAACGCCCAGACCTTGCTCCTGTGCAAGGAGGCAACTCCCAGCCCCGCTCTGCTGCTCTGCAGACTCTGCAAGAAAAGCACAGGCTGGCGTCGATGGCACAGGATGCGCCAGAGACAAATGGGATGTGATCCCAGTTTTCAAGGGGGTTAGGAAGGATGGTGAGGGAATAGAAAAAGCAGACTGGGGCCTGGGGCTTCCTAATTTAGACAGCATGATCTGGAGGAGGGGTAGGGAAGATACTCCAGTACAGCAAGCCCATATTCTACACAGGAATAGCTGCTGATGTGGGAAATGCATTCAACCCTCCTATTAATTGACCGGTGTTCTGTCTCAGTTAAGCCATACAGTTTTCCATTTAAGAGGTAATAACAAGAATAAAAATAATGAGATCTGAGTTATCTTAATGAAGCTGGAAGCCAGCAGGGAGGCAACTGTGTTAATAGTTCTCCAGGAATCCCACCAGGGCAGCCTCCTGCCCCAGGGGACAGATCAGCCAGGACAGGAGGGGAGTTCCAGCAGCAGGCAGATGGGACAGTGCTGAACATCACCCGTTTCACTATACATCAGCTCTTCTGAACTCTCAGATGAAAATTAAAATTCAGCACAATTAATTGCCTGGCATACCAATTCAATCTATCAACTGATGGGTATTAAGTCAACTGTGAGTATCCCAGCCAGGCCACCCAACCATCTGGATCTGACAAACGTATCATGAAACAGTCTGGTTTTGTGCATACAGCTCTTGCTTATGCTTTTTACACCAGTTCTAAAATTGTTTTTCCTTACTAACTTTATTACAGTATGTGATAAAATAGTTTTAGATTTCTAACTATATATAATAAATATAAATAGCTAGGTAATACCTAATTCAATAGAAACACAAAATAACCTCAAAAAAGCTTTAGCATACCTGTACAAATCCCATGCACTTTTTAAGTATCTAATTGTATTTTAAAAATACAGCACCTTTCTCTTCCAAGATGCCAGAAATAACATGTGGTGTCCCTGACATACAGCCCTGCTGTTAATAAGCCGTGCTTAAAGACAAAGTGTGTAAAGCTCACCTATCAAAGGCACATTTTCAGAAGGAGGCATGATCTCTGCAACCATCAGCTGAAACACAGTCAGAGCAAGCAGAACTGTAACACCCAGAGACACTTTTTCCCCAGAGTCTGCAGGGAGATAGAATCCCAGCGGGGCCAAGAAAGAGATCAAAATGCAAGGCAGCAACAGATTGAATATGTAGAAGGAAGACTTTCTTTTCAAAATCAGTGTGAAGGTCACATCTGGATAAGGTTCAGAGCAGCAGCCGTAAGTGATGACATTCTTAACTGCTGGCATACCATGAATCTCCCATTCCACATCTTCTATGAAGTCAGAGAGGTCACCACTATCAAGAGAATTGATGATGTCTACCTGATTACCATTATAGGTCCAAGACCCAAATGTAAGGTTGCACTGCTGGCTGTCAAAAGGAAAATAAGATACATCCACTACACACGAGCTCTTTGTGATAGCTGGTGCATCCCAAGTGATTTTTCCATCATATCTCAACACAACATTTGTATTCACTGGTTCTGAAAAGTCATCATCAGCCCTAAGAAAACAAAAAAGTAAAAGTCAAGATCAACAGGCAAGAATATAATGTGTGGGCTGGGGTGGGAAGTGCACTGCTTCACACCATTAAAGCATGCTTCTGAAATCACATGATTTATACTGAATTTTATTTAGGAACTCACTATTCACTGTTATTTACAGGTAGCAGTTCCCCTTAGCATCAAACATCAGTGCTACTAACTTATATTGTGTTTGTTGGCCATAGCTTCTTCAAACTTGACCTCAGACAACATACCATAGGATAAGGATCCATTTAAAGGTTAAAATAATGTGCCTGTCACTACTGGCCTGGGGGAGCAGTTAAGGAGTGCAGCCTTTGTGTACCACTTTGTGTCCTTTTGTAGACTCAGCCTTCCAGAGCTCTTCAGCAGCCTCAACAGAAAGCATTTCAGACTGTCAGTGTATTCAATCCCTGGTGCAGAGAAATTCAGAACAGCTTTGCTGTGTAGCATAGTCAATTGCCAAACCCTATCTATGGCTTTATTGCCAAGTATTTCAATGATCAACAACAAAAGTTAAGACAACAAACCAGCCCCTTCCTAAGGTAAGTAAAATGATGCAAATTCAGACTTGCGGGTCAATTCCTCCTTCAATCCCTCTCCCTCCCTCAGACAAACAGTCAAGCTGATTTTCTCCAGCCACACTTACTTGTTATACAGGACAATATCTGGTCTCCAAACCAAATCACTTGGAATTCTGATAGAATCCAACCCATCATATTTATCTTTGTCCCATTTGAGGTATGCATCATACCAGCTTTGTCGAATCCATAAATAAGCTGACAGAATTTGGTTCCTTTCATCCTGCATAAAAATGTAGAAATATTTCTAGCTGAAGGTGACAAAAGTATGGAGACAGCATTTGTTGTATAGCTTTAAAGTAATGCCCTAAACAGGCCAGAATGCTGACATGCCACAAGAGTACTTCTCAGACAGATACCTATGCCCATACACTGTACAGGGAGGTTGTTTGTTTGAATTTCTATGGTCCAAGCCTTCTCCCTCCCTGCCTGCCCCCCCAACCCTGCACCCAGCTTTAGCTTTAATCAGTTGTCTGATGCTCCCAGTATCTAAAAATTTCCTTTTGTGAGCTTCAAAACGCCAACAGCTAATGGATTCAGACTAACAGCTTCTCTGAAAGATTGGCAAGGCCTTGAAGTCGTAATTTAGAAAATACAAAAGTGATTTTCCATTCTCCTTCTAGACATGTTGTCTTTTTCCTTAAAAGTATATCTGCCTGAAACAACTTTATTTTAAGAAGCTACTTGAGGCCAAAGCAGGGAGCTTATGTAGAAATTAATTGCATCTTAGAAAAAGCATTTGCTCTTTCTATTTAAAACAGAAAAAGTTGCCTAGAGGGTGTGATACCAACACCTAACTACAAAAGAATTCTTAATTCAGCAGGTCTAAGTTTGCAGACTTATTATGGAAGTCTTAAATGTTGCAATCAGATATGAATCTACAAAGAACTGAAGAACATGACCCTCCTAAGGAGCCATTACTAAAGTTGTCACAACAAAATGCAAGATGTACTACCTGTAAACCTTCTGCTTGGAGCAGGAGAAACATTTCTGCACATCTTTACAAAGACAGAACTGTACTCTTACTCACCATGTCTTTAATTTGGGACAATGTGATCTGAAGGGTGACATTCAGTACTTTATCTGTGTCTTCCACTGGTCTCAGCGCATTTGAGTAGTCTTCAAAGAGTTTATTAAACAGCATGTGAGCATATTTTCCTTTGGCTGATTCTACAGCTAGATAACACAAATTTGTTCAATACATCAGACTAAGAACTGAGCAGTATCAGAAGACATCTTTCTACACCTTCAAGTAGTATTTGCTATAACTGTACTTATCATTCACATACTAGAATATCATTTAGTGTGGAAAGTGAATTAAAGAATAAGGCTAAGTATGGCTTGGAGGCTTGCTTGACATAACTAGGCCACTCTTGTTCTAAGTATAAGTTAGCAAATATTGGGTGTTTTCATCTCTAACTTGGCTGACCACAAACAGAGGCCTAGCCCCCCTGCAGAGCTGTGATAAGTAACAAGACAGGAAGGCACCTATGCAGGCCAGCACATTATCGTATCTCAGAAGAATGGGGAGTTCCAAGAGGGAGGTAGCATATGGCAATGAAGTACTGGAAACTAATTAATATGTCAATTAGTTCTTGCATATGTGTGGTGTGCATATATGTTGTTAAACTACCTTTGTCTGGCACATACATTTGAAGGAGTGATCTCCTGTGCATCCAGCACTGCAGTAAAGGATACCTGCTTAATAGTCATTCCGACTGAGCCCTGATGTTGTCTTTCACAGCATCAAAAGGAAGTAAACCCGATGGAACTATTTAAATGAAGACAGCATTCACCTGTAGTATATTAATAGCTAAGCCCAGTTTTCACACCCACTGAAAAAAAAAAAAACAACCACCAAAACAAACCCTCTGCATTCAGCAATGTCTGCAGTTTTTTGAAGGTTTAAAAATAAATTATTAAATATTACCTTTATTCTACTGATCTTTTTCATAGGCATGGAGATTATTGATTTACAGTCCCACATCTGCCATGCTAAAATTAAAAGCAAAGCCTGAAGTCAAACCTGCTCCCAGGCTAGTACCTTGTGTTATCTCCCTAAATGCCACACTGATTCCTGCAACTTTCAGAATTTACCTTTTTTGATTATTTTTTTTTTTTAAACTACTACTTGGAAAAAGTCTGAGCACATCCTTGGACTAGGATCTTCCCCAAACCATGTATCTGGAGACGCTTCTTGCTATCCAGACTTAGTCATTAAGGATAATCCACTGAAACTTTAGATCTTAACTGACACTTTTGCTGTTCCACGCTGTTTTGTGCATCACAGCTTCTCTAGGCAGTGTTCGTGTTACCTTTAGAGAGGTTCACACATTCCTGCAAGCAAAGGGCAAGGACAGTAACACAAGACTTGCACAATTGCCAGCTGGCACTATGTAGGAAGCAAGTGCTTTGGTGCACCTCACTCAGGTGACTCACAGTGACTTCCTGGACTAATCAGAGTTCAAAGCAAACCTTTCTGATTAAAAAACCCTAACGAATCAAAGATTCACAAAGAGCATTTAACATCATCATTCAGTCTGTCTATGCATCAGAAAGACAAAGTACAACCAAACAGATTAAAGACTTCCAGAGCTCAAGTGTTTAAGACACGCCAGGACACCAGCTCCTGTTAGAGTTAAATTTCAATGCAACGTTTCACTATCAAGCGGTATTCTCACCTTGAAGCATCACAGCTGTGAACAGCAACCACAGAGAGACATAAGACGAGGACAGGCTGTTTCTCTTCATTTCTGGACCTTAAATAAAACTGTTCACCGGAGAGCACAAAAATGTTTATCACTACCTAAAACTAACAAAAATAATAATAATCAATCTGCACTGCAACATAAAGTTGCTGAGGCACTGATGAGCTGCCAGAAACAGCTCCGTCCTCCCTCAGCAGCAAGGGAGGCCCCAGAGCGATGGATGGTCTTTGTCCCTGCCACTGCCTCGGGCTCTGATCAGCCCTCCCTCTCCAGTAACTTGAGAGCTGCCTCTGAAGCTAATGATGAGAGAAAACAAACGGATGGGATATCAGTAGGAAAACTCTATTCCTTTGCATTTTTTTACTACAAATGCAAGATTTGTCCAATTTATGAAGATTTCTCTGGTGAGCCATGTTTTTACTGCCCCTACGTTCAGCAATAGCTTGCTCAGGACTAACTGGTTCTATGGAACTTGTAGACCCTCAGAAAAGTCATCTACCTTAGTACTTTAATTGGTATACCCACACATCCAATGTGCCAAAAAAAAACCCCAACAAAAATCAAACCACCAGAAAAAACAGCCTACCTACTCCCATGCTGCCAGAACAATGTTTCCACCTACCAAAGCGATGCCACGTGGTAGAAACGCAGCTACACCAAAGTTGGACGGCAGAGGCAACATTTGCAGCAGCCCAGGTATCACTGTGCAAACAAGGTCTACCCCACTGGTATAGACAACTGTGAGACCAGTACTCACAGTAAATCAGGAGCAAACCTAGACTCTGCAGACAAAATGCCATTTCCCAATACAGTACAATTCTTCCCAGGTGGACTTGGCAAGAGTTTACAACGAATTACAGAGTTACTGGACAGCTCTTGCATTTAGGCAAAGACTTGCAGGAGTGAAATATGAAACAATACAACACCCCACCGCCCATCTACCCTGATGGCCAGATCTTCATTAGCTCTGTTTATATAACTCACATTGCCAAGTTCGTTTCCTAGTCCTGGAGGCATTTTATTACAAGCTTCTCACAGACAAGAGGAGACTGTTTCCTTTTTTTCTATAGTCCAATCCATCCTTCATGATATACTGCACTTCATTTTGCCATCCTTGTAGAATAACAGAAAAGAGTAACTAAAACAAGTGAAAAAGAATGAGCTACCAGCAAAAAGAATTGGGCCAGAGTAGTTCTGATCCACACAAAAAAAATACTGTTGCTTTACTCCAGTGTAGTCTTTTGGGTAGAAGAAAGCTGATCCCCCCATACATATAATTTCTATGTAAGTAGCTCTCCTGGCACTCACTGGCTAATGCTTGTGCTTTCGTGGGGTCTATAAATCAATGACATTTATAGCCTGGTTTAATAGGTAAGCAATAAATAATTTCAGTCAAGGCTTCTGTAATGAAATTCATCTCTGTCACTTCATTTGCTGAATTGTCAAAGGGGAACAAAGGTGGAAAACAGTTTAGAAGTCAGAAGGTCAGAACAGACCGTAGGCAATATGTAATAACCTGCTTTTTCTTTGGGAAGAAGGTATATATTGTTAAGGACAACAAAACCAGAGACAGAAGATGAAAGATTTTTGAATACAGTCAGATCAGTGCACTCTCAGAGGATACCTTTAGTCCACAGTACATTTGCCATTACATCAGCAAGCAGCTACTGCTTTGCTTCTCTCAGTAATTACAAGAGTGACCAGAGGCACTGCTTTAAGTGTGCTGCTGTAAACACTACTGGAACCAAGGTTAAGCCTGCTTTGCCACAGGCTCGAGACAATCTAGTGACCTATTAACACCAGCAATACATATCTGCCAAGTAGTGCAGACCAATGGGCTTTAATTTGCACAAGACTGTGTACATTAAAGAACCCCACATCTTTTTGTAATGACATCTTCTTAAAGGGAAACTGCAAGTTCTCAAAAGACAAAAACAAGAAGCATGCTTACATGTGTTGTTTACTCGATCTATTCTTATACACACACATATCCCATGTGTTATCAATTGCAAACTTGCAAAGGGATAGATCATAACTGAGGTGTTAAGGTCTATCCTATCCAGTCCTCAAATATATTCAGTAGTTGTCACATACTGGACAAACAGACAGGCAAACATGAGCACACACATACAAGAACACTCTTGTTATGTTTGAGATGCTGCATTGATTACATAGTGCTTTAAAAATAAAACTGAAATACATCCAAAAGTCTTTTCAATATTACATATACAAGGAATTTAACAATTTTAGTGTGCCAGAGCATTCAGCTTCTTTACATTTGTTCACAGGATATTTCATCTGTAATTTTAATCAAAATGTCCCTAACAAGACATTTTGTGTGAAGAGCAATTCTGTATTAACATAAATTGTTGTTCATTGATCTGAGAGGTTCATCTACAAACCCATGCTTCCTCAGAACACAGTTTTGCATTGTAGCATCATCTGTGGCAATACTACTCACAGATCAAACATCCCATTTAATATTTGAACAGACCTCAAATTCAGAGTTAAGAAGTTCTCTATATTTACAGTATGAAGGTCTGCTATGAAGTCAGGAATTAATATAAAATACGAAGCAGTTTACAACGATAATGTAAGAAGAGTCACGAGTGTTCAGAAGTTAGAAACGAGCCATTAACCTCTCCCAGAACTAGATTCATTCCCAGGGAAATTCGAAGTTATCCTGTTAGACTGTGTCTGCCAGCAGGTGGCCCTGTTAGCCAGCCTACTGATCTACCCAGCTATTCAGGATGGTTTTGTTTATCACACAGACATCACATCTCATTTTAATACACTTCAATTAATTGCGCTGATTATTTGCCTTGCATTTGATATAAGACAAGCAGAGACAAAATGTTCTTCTAAAGAAAAAAGATAACCAGAAGGAGCAAAACCGCTTAGTGGCTGAATCCGGCTCCCAGCTGCTTACCATCCATGAGACCAGTCATGAGAGGGTTTCAGGGCGAGCAAATCTGTATCATTGTCAACAACCATACAGTCCAAAACCATATTTAGAGCACAAGCCACTTCTGCTGATGCAGAGAGCAGTTAAGGCCCATGGCACGATATCTAACCCTGCTTGCACGCATTTCATTCAAACATTTGACTTTGTGACAACGTGCATGTGCTATTAATGGAGCAGAACATTGTGTTTCTGCTTAAATTCAGTGGGACAAGAGCGTATCATTCGTTGGTGCATTGAGCTTGTACAACACTCGTGACACATGTGACTTTTTATGGTTCTAGACAAACACACATGCTTTTATCGAGACAACATCCCAAAAAACCCAAATTCACTGTACTGCCATGTAAGGGCAGTTTGACTTTAGTGCAGTGGAGATGACATTGGAGGGATCCAACTTGAGCTATTTCTCTTAGCCAAGCTATAAGCAAAGCAGGAAAGAAGTCTAAAGACACTTAAAATTTTGTTCTTTCAATTAAACAAACCTTTCTTCTTCTGCCTAAAACAACAATTTGCTCCTGAGGCTGAACTTTCACCATGGACATTTTCACAAGTTTTTTTGAATGGATTCTTACCCTTTTTTGCATAAAAAGCATTAAGAGCTTCTAAGCCTCCAACTGGAAAAGCTACAGATATTGTATTATCACAGGCCTCAAGGCCGTCTGCACCATTTATAATCCATCCCTTCATCAGAGAACAATAAAGAAGAACAGATTGGTTTCTAAGCACAGTTTGTAAGAAGTGTCTCACAGTCTGCTTCTACTTGCCTTCCTGCCAATTTTCCTTCCCAGAAGCTGTTGCGTTCACAATCTTCAGAGCATTTGCAACAGAATATTATCTTGTGACGGGGTCAAGTAGCACACTAACTCTTCAGAGTCAGACTTCTCTCCTTAGACTAAATGAAGTCTTAACAGCATGGGTAACAGCAGCCCCTCTTGCCAGCAGAACAGCCTCGCTGTGCCTGCTCTGAAGGAGAATACAGCACTTCATTTAGATGCAGAGTGTTTCTGTCCACCTCATTTTTTTCCCACCAACCTACTGCCTCCTCCTTCCTTCTCTCTAAAAATCCCCTACCACCTGAAACCAACACTCATTCATATTTTCTTTTACCCCAGTATACCCATCGAAAATAGGAAATCCATTAGGAAGTGCTCATAATGAATGATAGGTCATGAGATAATGTATTAGCCACGTTTTCCAGACATGGAAAATCCTAGTTTACGTGTTACCATTGTGAGCTTTTCTTGAAAGAAATTTTATTTGGGAGCACTTACACAGGTAGCTCTGCTGACCACCTCCCAACACATGAAGCCCTCGAAGCCTTGTATCATTTAATGTGATCTAGAATGCAGCACATTCATCCTTTTTCACCAGGAGGCTTGCAATCTGACTGGTATTTTGTCTGTCCTTGAGAAGCATTTGGTATCTGGCAGGGTTAAGAGCAAAGCTATTTTATAGTTTGAGCTATCAGAAAGCTACTTTTTATACAGCTCTTCCCCACTGGGATCATTTCCAGATTTATACCATGCCTCTGAATGGATGATCACAGGATCTGTGCTCTACACAATGACAACCTCTGGGCCTAGACACTGTTCCAGATAACAGGTTTGCTCTGACAGGCAGAAACATTTCTACCTTACAAGGGTGTATATAGATTCAAGCATCTTCCTCAGCATGATCACTCTTGAGCCATGGAATCCAGCACACTATCTCAGCTTTTGAAAGTAACTACCAGTGCAGGTTGAAGACAACTCCAGGTTCACCAGAAAGCAATGCCTTCAGCTTGCGTGCACATCACAAAAACCTGGGATTAAACCACTATCTGAACAAGCAAGACTGAAGGGCAACAGTTTAGATTATTAACTCAAGTTTCACTCTCCCCAAAACTCAAAGGGGNNNAAACTCAAAGGGGGGAGAATGTCCCTTGAGAACAGTACTGAAACTCATCATCTTCACCAGGGTATCCGCACAGAGGGTCAAGCATCCCCTGAAAACATCTGCTCTCATCTAAGCTCACATCCACCTTCCAATGCAGAAAATGGGACATCTAAACTTGTGTGTCATTATCCGAGTTCCGTAGTGTTTAAGAGCTCCACACAAGGAGCTCAGGCTAATGTAGCTCACTAATACAATGCAGCTGGCTGAAAAGGCAGGGTGCCAAAAGATGAAGACAAGGA
>VZTM01011680.1:457518-469471 GCA_013400555.1 Jacana jacana
GGGGGTTTATGGTTGTTCTTCACACTTATTTTTCTGCTGAAATCTGAAATACAGGCGGGTTTTCTGATAAGGCTGATAAGGACAGAAGAGTCCTTTTGTCTTAGTTGTGTTACCTACCCATTGTTCTCCTGGCTGAGTCAAGCAGCGGAGCCGCACCCGCGGGCACACCCTCTGTCACCGCCGGCGCCTCCTTAGTCTCAGCAGCGAGGGTGATAATGGGCCGTTTAGCTCCGGGCAGTCACATCCCACCCGCCGGGGGCGGCGGGACGGGGCCGAGGCGCCTTACCCTCAGGCACAGGGAGGGGCGGGGCGCATGGCCAGGCGCTCGCTCCGCGATTGGGTAAGAGAGGAGCGGAGGGCCCGCGGGAGGGCGCTCCGATTGGTCAGCGTTGAGGGACGGGCTATAAAATGACAGCGCGGAGGCACATTATACAGTTGCTGTGTGGGGTGTAAGGTTGGGTGGACCCCATTTTTGCTGGCGATGCAGAGAGAGCCTATCGATCTGCCCACCGGCCCTTCACCCTTCTGGGCCCTGTTGGCACTGCTGCAACAGGAGCCTGGTCTGGGTGGTTGTGCGGGACCATGGGGTCCCAGTAGGTTGGAGGCTGACAGCAGAAAAGAAGCTGGTGAGTGTGGCCCTGAGGGGGTTGGCTTGCTATGTGATGGAGGAGGTGGGTGGAAGGCTTCTATTTACTGCTGCTTCTATCTACTACTAGTCTGTGGTGGCCTTGTCACTCCTAACCCCTAGTTTTCATTGATGGAGGCCTGGGATTGCAGAAACCTTACAGTAGTGGGCTGGGACTGTCACCAGGCTTGAAGTGATGCTTTAAAGAGAAAAGTCACTGGGGTTTTATGTTGGTTTTGATTTTTTGTTTTTGGGTTTTTTTTTTTGATATTTCAATTCTGTGTTCTGGCTGCTGGAAGCTGTGCAGAGGAGAGTTGCAAGAGTACATGGGACAGGTTTTTTTTCAGAGGAGTTCAAGCATATGCTGAAGTGTGTTGAAAGGGAGGAAGCCTCTCCACTTTACTCTCTGTGAGATTGCCTTATTTGTCATTGCTAACATACATTTTCTTCAACAGATGAACTCAGCTGTGTTCCTGAGAAGCATCCTTTAGGTCCTTGGCCCCTGAAGGCTCTGCTGTTACTGGAAGACTCAAGAGATAGCCACTTATGGCAGGTCTACTATGAGGGCCTGAAGAATTTCCTTGCCTTTAGAGAAGGCATCGCTCTATCTGCAGTCTGGCCAATTCCAGCAGATCAAGTGAAAGAGTTCTTGGTTGTCCTGGAGTCCCAGGGTCTGCCTCCCACAAAAATAATTACATATATGGAAGGACTGTCCTTCATCTCCAGAATGGTAGATCTTCCTGACCCTCTTCAAGATCCTGTTATCTGTCACATGATATCACGGCTGAAACATAGGACTTTTCCTTCAAATGATAAATACTCTCCTGTAACTATTGAAGTGTTGAGGTGTCTCCTGGGGACTCTGGAGTCTGTGTGTAGCTCTCCTTATGAGTGTGTATTGTTCCGTGCCATGTTTACTGTAGCTTTTTTTGGTGCACTCCGTATAGAAGAGATGGTGGCAAACCACCAAAATACAGCACAGCCAGAGCTCCTGTACTTGAGTGACCTCCAGCTGACTGAAGAGAGTGCAAGCCTTTGCTTGCATACGTCTCACATGGGCCAGGAGCGGTTTTTGATCCAACTGGGATTATCCAGAGAGATGTGGGTATGTCCTGTGGAAGCTCTCCATACCTATGTGGCAGCGCGGGCGCAAGGAGAGGGCCCTCTCTTTGTGCACTCAGACAGTATGGCTGTGACAAAGAGGGAGTTCCTAACTGTCTTCCGACATGCTCTCAGGGTTGCTGGATTTCCTCCAAACCACTATGGCGTGCATTCCTTCTGGCTGGGGACTGTTGTAACAGCGGTATCTCTTGGGTATTCTGATGAAACTGTTAAGAGAATAGCAAGGTGGTGGTGAAGATCCTGAAGAAGACTTGGTTTCGTCGATCTGCGTGGCTTTTGTAGTAAAGGGTATCTTCTTCAATGCAGAAATTTTACACTTTATACAGACTAAACTTTCAGTGCTCTGTGAAGTTACAGAGAAGGAGAGTGACTAGTACAGGGTGACTTTTCCCACCTGGGATGCCTTTGAGAATGGAGTGTCATGGTTTTAAAACTGGTGTGGTGACTCTTGGGTCTGCATGCATGCTATTTGGCATCTTTGCTGTAATTGTATTTTGGCCTTGTGTCATTTTATATAAAGCTGCACTTTCTCTCAAGAACTTCTCTAGTCTTTCTGTTGTGCCCTGGTGAAAGGCTGTTCACATTGGTGACAAGATAACTCCATAAAAGCATGCATCCTTTTCGCTGTCTAACGAGAAGTAAAGCTAGCTGATAGCCAGGGACTGGAAGCTGCGAGCATGGAGGGAATTTGGCTGCTAACTGATGTGATACCAGCTGTGATGCTGTTGTCCAAGTTGCAGTTCCATAGTGGCTGCATCCAACCTCAGGTGTTGGTGCTGCAGTCTCCGTTTCCTTTCCTTGTTCTTAGGATCCTCCACTGAGCCCTCTTTGAAGGATGTATCAAAGCTGGATACTGACCAACTATACTGGATACTGATGCTAACTCATCAAAGATGACCCTTCTGGCTTCAAAGGGCCCTTTGTAGCAGAGAACATAACTTAAGAGAGAGCTGACACAAATAACCCTCATTCTGTAACTGGAGTACTTCTCAAAGAAAGACTTAATTCAGATTTAATAGCTAGTATCAGAAGCAGGAGTGTAAGAAGGTTCAGTGTCACCTTTCATAACGAGCGTGTTTGGAAGTAATGGGCTTTCCTGTAGCGCATCATGCCAGCATGCTCAGGAGCTACTTGAGTGATAACTGGGTATGCAGACAACAGCCAGCCTTATACTGCACTTTCCAATACCCGGGTTAGTTTCCAGAAGGATCTCCAGTTACAGAAAGTTCTTCTGGTCTCTGTGCAGAGCACACTGTGAAGACAGGGCTGTGACACTAGACTGTTAACTTCCTGACCTACATTTGGTGTCTCCCCTTCTTCAGCTTTGTTACAAGCACACTGTAACAATTAGCACACTGTGGTGTTGAGATGAGTCCTGGTCATCTGGCTCACGCTCAAGAGTTTGAAGTGGTGTGTCAGGGTGGCTAGAGCTCTCTGATTGCAGATAGTGGGTTTAGTTAAAATATCCATGTGCAAAGTGCCAGATGAAGCCGAGGTCTCTGGCTGAGTGGGTGACAAGAGGGAGAAGGAAGAACTTGGCTCTCTAGCCTTGGTTATGGAGCGGTGCAGGAGCTTGCCTGGGGAGGAGGAAGACTGGTTTACTGTGAGAATGCAATGGTGTTCTCTGCATCACAAATATTTTTCTCAAGAGGGAAAAGGGATTTGTTGAGGAAGGAGAAGCAGGATGCTGCTTTGTGCATGGGGATGGGGATGGAACTGACTGTACAAGCCTGGGTGTTTGTGGGTATGACTGCTCAGCCTTATGTTGTGTGATCGCACATGGGGTCCTGGACTGCTTTTTCAGCCTGAAACTTGGGCTGGCATGTGGCAATGGCAGGTTGGTGGACCTGTTTTACTGCCCCTTGTGCTACCAGAAAAGCGCTGATGTACAGCACAGAAGCGTAGCAGGCTGCAGTAACCAAGACAGCATGGGGAAACAGCAATCCTGAGGCTGCCCTCAGGCGTGCAGCTGAGTGTTCATTCCATCCCTACCCAGCAGGTTTCTGTTAAAATCCAGGTGAGAACTGATAATCTTTTCAAGGCTGTGAGAAGAGTGCTTTCAGCTACAGTGATGGTAAATGCTTTCATTTTACAGCTCTTTAATTTTCTAAGAGGGAGGGCCCGTCTGAGAAACCAGGGTATTCATAGTAGTAGCAGCAATGGGTTCACATTAAGAATCTCAGAGACAAACATTCTGCTTCTCTATATTGATGTCATTACAGTTCATCTAAGAGATGGGATGAGAAAGGATGTAGAGCTCACTGTAGCTGACTCGAAGCCCAGAAAGCCTTTCTGGGCTTGGCTAAACCTGAAGTGAATGTGGAAACAAGCGTAGGTTAAAAATAATGTGATTTACTTTATCGTGTAGATCTACAAAAAGCTGCACTGACCTGACTGAAGCCAGGTAAGAAAATTGGTTCTCCTGCCAAAAAATTTTCATCAAATTACATCTTAAAACCACCTCTGTGAAGTAGTCTTCCTGCACTGCAGCCACCCATAGTTTTAATTGCTGCATATCCCGAGGCGAAGTTACTGCAGCAGCAGCTCCTGGACAGCAAAGCCAGGCAAGGGAAAGGAGATTACATCAATTTAACTGATGTACTGGTAAAACTTTGCAGGAGCTTTCCCTGCTGGGTTCCTGAGCATTGTGCACATCACAGGGGTAAAGCTTTGCATCACAGCGTAAAAAATTCTGCAACGCAACCGTACTGAAACGCAGCCACTTCCGAACGAAGAGGAATCAGTTGATATCTTAGACCAATTTAACCTTGTTTCACCCTAGCAATGTGACCAGCTAGATGTACGTACTTACTGCACTGATAGGTACTTGTGTCTTCTTTCCAGGCTCAATCTGTGGTGGAGCTTGGCAAAATCATAAGTAAACAGGGCCCTTAAAAAGTCAAGATAAACTAATGTCAAAGACTGGAAGTAGCACACAAACTCCCTATGAATATCAAGCCTTAGACACCATGTCCTACAAAGTTTCTACTTGGAAAGCTCAAACCTTAAAATTATTAAAACCTTCTGTGTTATTTCACACCTACGTCCTGCACTGAGTGTTTATAAAGGTATCTAATCCTCTCTGGCTACAGATTCCAACAGCGTTATGTAGGCTGGACCCCAATATCCAGTACAAGCCACTCATTTAGATTTACTCAGCTCTTTACTTCCTGGCATGTGACCCTCCTTCCTTCAGAAACTCAGGTTTGCTTGAAGACTAGGGCAGTTTGGAACCAGGTCTTGCCTCTCAGCTTGGCTTTCACAAGAGCATACTGTAGCATTAGCTGCCTGCTCACTTCATGGCACTCCCCGTCCTCTCACCCACAGTTCCTCGGCCACGTGAGCTCTCACCTCCTCACGCTACAGGCACATTGTTCAGTTTCCTTTCAACTAAACCTTTGGAATGAAAGGTTTTTGGGGGGTTAAACAGCAAAACAGGATTTTACTGAAAATGCACCATTGTCAGTTATGCCACGAAAGAAGCGAGCACATGTAATACTGGTGACCAGTATGCCCTGCGTGCAACGTCTGAAGTAAATTTAGCCATAGAGTGAACTTCCACAAGCGTGGGAGGAACAGCGGCAATGCATGTCACCTGCAGAGTCCAAACAACCTACTCGAGCATCTTGTTCCTGTTACAGTGTCTCCTCCAGCTCAGAATGTATGGACATGGCTATCTTTCTGAAGTCACATTAGTGTCAGGACCTCTTCTGATGGCTTTTTTTCTTCTTCTTTTTTCTTCTCTTTTTTCTTTTTTTTAAATAAAGTTATTCTTTATTCAATGGATGTTTACATTTTAACCTTCAGCTGATCCCTGGTCTTTTCATGCCTGGACATGAGATGGTTGCCAAAGACTAGTTATTCCACGAGCATTTCTACACTTCACTATGAAGGTCACAAAGTGGGTTCTGCAAGTGTCCGGACTGTCCGGACTGCACCCTTAACAAACACATCGGCAGCTTCACAAAAGCCTACTTACTACAAACCAAAATGCTAAGAGGCGTTTAGGAGACACATCCACCATGTCCTGAGAGCTGCTCTGCACTGGGTGGTGCTCACAACAAACCATCCTCCTGCCTCAAGCATGCTCAGCCCTCAGACCCATCACTTTCTGCAAGACTTGCTAACTCCGGTCACCCATAGAGACACCTGAAGGGAGCCAGGAGTGAGACCAAGTGACTGCGTGGCACTCTAAATCCTCCTGCAGCCACACAGATCACCTGTGTCTTTCATGGTCAGGAAGGAAGCAGTGGGCTTGGCGCACTGCAGACCAAGGTCCACTCGTACGTCCACTCCATTCACACTTGCTTATCAATGCATTTGTTCATCCATGCATCTGCCCAGAGGTGTGGGTAGGAGATGACACCCAAAGGGTTAAAAGCTGTCAGACCCAGCTGGACTTGCAGGTCTCAAGGGGTAGCTTTCATGGGCCATAGGTATCGTCATCACCAGGGTTCCCAATGCTAGAACTCACTTAGTGGACCAACATGGAAGATATACCAGATTTAGGCAGCTTGCCTAAACATGCCTGTGCTTTTGCTGGACCCATTTTAGCAAAGTTTAAAAGAGGCAGGATGACTTTTCCCCAGACCTTGACAAGTAAGATGTGCCCCTGCTTGGCACAAGCCTCCATTTTGTAGGAGGAGAAATTGCTGACGAGTGGGACAGAGGCAGTGAATAGTGCATGGTGGGTAGCTGCCGAAAAGAGGAGTAGGAGGCAAAAAACGTTTAACTGCTTGTCCAATCAGGCATTTTGGGTTACCCCTTCACGGCAGGCTACACTCTGCCAGGCATGGGTGACAGGGTTTGCACCTTCCTGAACTGCCAGCTGTGACCTGCCCTGGGCTTTTGTCATGCAAACCACATGTCAAAGAGTTCAGAGAGGACAAAAGCAGCCAAGTGCTTCTCCTCAGGAAGCACCACCAAGCTATCCCTTAAGATTATGGAAATACAAGGTCAGAAATGCCAGGTCACCATTGTGGCCAAGGACCTGGAACCCCGTTTTGGGGCACAGAGCCTTCAGGGCTGCACAGACCCAGCACCCACCATCCCCTCCGCGGTGGTGGTGGTGGTCTCACACATCACACCCCAGGCTGGTGGGACCACAGCACTGTGCCTCCACACCAGGGCCAGCAGCTCCCTGGCCAGTTCCTTGAGGTATGGGGTACAAATCACACACAACTGGTATTATCCAAGTTCTTTCTAGTCAGGAGGCCAAAGGCATCTCCCACCACACACCCCGTTGTGAAAGACACGGCCTACAGGATCCTGCCATGCACCTGGTGAAACGACCCAGTGCGCTGCCTTGAGTTCAAAGCGGCACATACCCACCATCACCTCCTGACCTGCTGCTGTACGGCTGGAAGTTTAATCGGGTTTTTTTCTCTTTGTACAGCCCGAGTGAAGGCAGCCTTTTTGGCAGGTGTTTCCGGCGCAGAGAGAAAACAGGCCCCTGTGGTTAAGCCGTGCAGTTTGCTTCAGCTCGCTCGCCAATCGGCGCCGAGCCCCGGCGGCTCCCCCACCTTATCTGAGCCCCTGCAAAGAGACTCCAGAACCAGGAGAACATACTAACACCCAGCACTAACCTCAATAATCTAAAGTTACCCTGAGAAGGTAACTTAAAAAAAAAAAAAAAAACAAACCCAAACCAAAACAATTTACTTGGTTTTCTGCCACGGTGGCTGCGAAAGCTGGTCTCAGGCAGCGGTGAGGTGGATGCTGATGGTGGCTCCCACGCCCATAAGCTTTCCAGGCTCCCCCAACCCCTTGTACATATCCCCATTGCTGGACTGGCTCATCCCAACCTGAATGGAAGTGAGGTTACCTGTCCCCTTCCCACCAGGGTGACTGAGGAAAAACACAGACCTCTGAAGGCTCCCAAAGGAAAACTAAGCAGCAAAACTAAGCTGAAAAACCCAGTGATGGAATATGTGGTAATGTGCCCATGGGCAGAGCACAGCCAAACCCATTGTGAAAGCCAAAGAGCCAAAGAAAGCCTTCCTGGGCCAAAGATAGGGCATGCCTATCTCAACACCTCCAGCCATACAACAAGCGCTGAAGCAAATTCAGCTGTTTCTTCTTCCACAAAATTTCCCCACCCAGTCCTGCAGAAGCAAGCAATAATATTTTTTCTTGGCTTTGTTTTTGGTTTTGTTTTGTTTTAATTTTAATTTTTATTTTTATTTGTTTGGTTTTGGGGTCTTTTTAGCTGGTTGGTTGGGTTTTTTGGGTAGTTTTGGGGGTTCTTTTTGGTGGTTTTTTTTTTGGTGTTATTTTAATTTTTATTTTTATTTGGTTTTGGGGTCTTTTTGGCTGGTTGGTTGGGTTTTTGGGGGTTGTTTTGGGGGTTCTTTTTGGTGTTTTTTTTTTGTGTGGCTACAGGACCCTGAAGAAGGGGTTTGGGTGCCAACCAATTTTAATCAGTCTGTTGGCAGTTAAGTTGAAGATACCACCCTGAACACTCCAGCTCCCGTTTCTGCCAGCGTTCCCTTCTCCTCGTGTTTCTCCAGGGCAGGTCCGGTGTCAGCCTGAGAAGACCAGGACCATGGGAATGCCTGCAGGCACAGGGTTTGTGGCCATAAGGTTTCTCAGACACTTGATTTTCCTACTACATATGCACAGAAGCAGCTTTGTTTTGACAGTCTGTCTTCCTCACGCCTCTCCTCGCCCACTATCCAGAAACAGGGTGTTCCTCTGCCTCTTAGACACAGGGCACATAAAGGAATTAATTGACGGTGTGAATTTACAGTGTGTCATTTATTCCATGGTAGCTACCCATGCGTACACACTCCTACTCAGCAAAACAGAAGATAAAAAGGTGTAAATAACTTCATGCTTTCATCAAAGAGCAAGAGCATTCACCCAGAGGTATTTTACCCAGGCAGCTCACTCCACACTCCACAGTAAGCTTTGTCTTCTGGCCTATTCTGATCCAGGGTGTGTCTCTTCATCTCTTCCTCTCAGGCAATTTGCTTCCTGGTAAAGATAAAGCTTTCACATGTCCTTTAACCAAATGATCTGTCCCTCTTTGTTTTCGGCAGGGTAGGATAAGGAAGACCCCAACTCCTTTTAAATGGGAGCACAGTCAGGCTCCCACTGAAGGGGAGCCGTTATCACCCGTTAAGTGGGAGATAAAGGACACATTAGCCAAATGCTTGTTTGTGCAGACTTTCACAGAGTTATTGAGTGGTTTTATTTATATGATGGTGTTTCTTTCTCCTTACCTTAGGTAGGAACCAGCATTTAAAATTCAGAAGAGGAGTGAGATTACATGACCAAGAGCTCTGGGTTTATCTTCAGATTTGGAGTTTCACGCTTACAATTGATCAGGCTGTCTGAGTCGAAAACTTCCCAGTCACTTTAATTTATGCAAAACAGCCAATTATTGCTCACCTTGAGTCTAATGTGACCATCTCATCAGCTTCCCAATGGCATTTTTCTGTAATGGGGGGATGGGTGGGGGTGTGACATATGCTGGGAATGTGATGGCAAACTTTGCAGAGATATATTTTTTCTCCTGAAATCCCCGTCCAAGCAATGCCCCATGAGAAGTGTTATTTAAGAACTAGTAGACATTAAAGGGAGAGAATACTGGTTGCAGACGGCATGCTGCATCCCCTCCCGACAGGGCTGGAGACCACAGAAGAGGGGAGGCGAGGCGTTCCAGTAGGCAGAGCCCACAGGTTGCCATTAGTTGGTTCTTGGTATAGCTAATGAAGATGCCAAAAGTAAATCATTTGTAGCTGCAAACTGGACACATTTTATAATTAAAACCATTCCCGAACCACAGCGATGGTGCAGCGCAGAGATCTACAGATGTATGCAGTAAGGGAGAGGGAAGGTTCTTCTGATACCAAAGGAGGGACTGCACATCTGAGAGCTTCTCCCTCCTCTCTCATTGCATCTTTCTGAAAAAAACACAGAAGGGTATCCTAATCTCACCAAACACTTTATATAATACATGTTGTCTGGCACGCAGATAGCAGAGGCCCCCTTATTTCATTGCAGTCTCTTTGAATGGTTTCTTATCTGTGTGGACCTCAGAGGATGAGACCTGCATGCACCTCCCTTTTCTCCTCCATGAAAGGGATAAAGAGACTGGGTGAGAGAGCTCAGGTCCTTCCTGAAGGCACTAAGGGCTGAATTATTGCTTCAATAGTGGGTACAACGCCCACTGAAGCAGCTTCAGCTCTCCTCCCCCAGAACCTCAAGTAAAATTACCGAGTGCTTAGCCAGGTGGAAGGAATAGTATTTCATCATGATAATTCAGCTGGCATACACTTCTGTAAAGAGACCACATCAAAAAGTGAAACTGCAGTCTCATGCGGTTGTTTGCAGAGTAGATGAGTCAGAGCCTCTCTCTTTCCATGCTGCAGCTCACTAAACCTGCACTGAGTTTAATAATTTCCATTCCCTTCAGGAGAGAGGGCCACATTCATGCTGGGTGATCACCCAAACACTCTCCACCATGCAGTGAAAGATCTGAAGGCCTTAATCTTAATGTGCAATAGATGAACAATACTTCACTTAAATTGTTAGTTTTTAACACACATCTGCTTTGGCAGAAAACCTTGTTGCTAAAAATCCAAACCCAGAGAAGCTTTACTGTTAATCCAGTGTCAAAATGAACTCTGGATTCCCCTCTGGATTGAATTCCAGCTGTAAAGTTGATTGGGACCATTTAGCGAGTGAGGATATCTCTACCCATTGCACAAGCGTCGGGCTGCGTGTTCACGCTGCGCATCCCTCACACCCCATCAGTGTCCATCCCTGCCTCAATAAATCCTAAATCTGGCATCAACTCATCACAGCTGACTTTATACTCTGTCCAACAGGAAGCCTCTGAAGTGTTCGCCATGAGATTAAATGCCTCAAATCTACAGGGTAGCATAAGCCTGTCTTGACCTTGATGCACAAGTTGAACTTCAAACATTTTGGCCCGTAAGCTTCCCTTTGTCTCCAATTCCTCCGAGTTTTATTTGATTCTACATCAAATATAGATCATCCTACCTTGATGCCGCTTTGTTGCACAAAGTCACTCCTGGCAGTTTCTAGTTCTGCCTCTGGTGTGACAGGTGGGGAAAAAAACCCACCTTTAAAGCACAATTAACTTCAGAAAGACAAATAGTTGCTGTGACAAGTGCCTCCATCCCTCTCGGTGGCACTGTAATATAAAATAAGGTTTGAATGCAAGTAGAAATTTGTTTTGTTGTTTCTCTGTCCAGAGTTTCAACAGCAGCATCTTGATCATGTGCATTATGTAGCTGAATATGCTGTTTGTTTGGAAAGATTTTTCCCTAAGGACCAGATGAACCACAGAAATAAGGTGATCAGTCTCATCGCTTGAATTCCTAAGAAAGCAAGGATTATGTGATTGCTGTCTGCTTGTCTCTCTCCTCTCCAACAACTAATGAATGCATTGGCAAATTTCAATTAAATTGAATGGAGGAGCAAAAATGCCAGAGATGCTTAGTTCTTAAAAATGCCATGGAAATATCGAAACATCTCAAGAGAAAACACTGTGGTCTGAGCTGAACTCATCCACCTTTGAGACATACATCTCTGTGAAAGACAGCTTCATGTGTTCTGCTACAACATCCAGGCACTACAATGCTGAAAGCTGCGTCAGGACTCACGAGACCAGTATCAGACAGGGCACAGAAGGGTCCCAGAAGCTGTGCTAACTGGTCTGTGCACAGTGTCTATAGATCAGAGGAGAGTGAATCTCCACATCTTCAGATGTCACAGCATAGACACGGCAGAGTTCTCTAGACTCCTTTTACTACTGAGGGAGAGAAACATGCTTTTCTGGGGCACAGCCCACCTTACCAATGTCTGGAACAGACCAAATGGATTATATATAAAAAGTATCTATTTATCTCTGCTACGCTGATGGGCTTATTTTTTGGGGGAGCAGCAGGAGGCAGAAGCAGACCCCCGCTCACACCGTTGCACATCTGGGAATGGCTGGCGCCGATGAAGCCTATGAGCAAGCTCTTGCAAGGTGTCCTGGTTTGAGGTAAAACAAACCAATTTTCTGTTCAGTAGTTTTACTTTTTTAGCTGGGCCTCTTCTAACTAACTAAAGTCTGAAACTAACAGCACATTGTTCAGAGAGTGTTTCGTCTCACAGTGATAAAACCTGATTATCCCAAGGGATGGTCTGCAGAGAGGCCCTTGCTTATACTTACTGCTAGAACAACCAAGG